>CAAKHF010007299.1:7688-24797 GCA_901007745.1 Hippocampus kuda
AACATCGCTCAACAACAACATTGCTCCAAATTACCTGTCATTAATACTGATTAGTAATATGCATCCGTGTGAAGTCACTGATCGTGTCAATGATCTCAATAAGAATAAATGATAACAAAAGCGGATGATGTGCAACACTTTATTTCTATAAATCTCTACAAGTGTTTATATTTTCAAATGTTCACTGCGACACTGTAAAAAAAACCTTTTATTTTGGGGGCGGGGGCGGGGGGGCTAAACCTGCCAATGAAGTTGGAACAGCTGGAAAATATAACTTAATGACATTTATGGCAACAGTGTTAGCACAGCAAAGAAAGCAAGTTTGACTCTTTGACAATTTGCTGAGTTGTTTTTACTTATATCCTATGTTGGGGGGACAATACGAGGGGCAATTAGGTCTGTAAACTCATCTTTGTTGTGCAATACGGAAAAGCCATTTTTTTGCATTAGCAAAAGTTAAAATATTTTGTTGAATTACTCAACTGAAAATTGTATCGACGTTTGTAACAGTGTGGGACAAATAAAAGTTATCTTATCTAGCCTTGAAATTTTGACATCACCCAACTCTTTTTTTTTCTTCCTTTTTTAGCAGTGTACAGCAGTCCTAGGAATTCACAATATCCCGTCACCTGGGAGCTGTTTTTAGAAACAGACCCAAGCGTACTATGTTGGTGACCCCATGCGTAAACATTTAGACGGGATGAGCTGCATCCCTTTGAGTTCATTTAGCATTTTTTTTCAGCCGACTGTGACGTGTCCTTCAAGCACAATTCAATATGACATCACGTTCACAAAAATCCTCAACATGTGACACCAACAGGAAATTTGTTCATGTGAAAGATCAGCAACATTATTCTAATTATAAGTAAAATAAGTTGGTGAAGGAATTCGATTGACTTATTTTTTTCTTTTTTAAAAACGTCTAGTTACGCTTGAGATTTTGTAATTTCATTCAAAAATCGGAAAATAGTGGCGAAAGTAACGGCGTCTTCTCTTGAGTGAGAACTACAATTAATCATTGACCAGTATTGACACTATCGGTAACGAAAATCCTCAATTATTTCAATACATTAATGAGTTCTTGTCATCGTAAAAAAAAAAAAAAGACGTTCGACCTCAAGCGGCGTGCGTGCGTGGGTACGTGAAGTTGATGTCAGTGAGAAAGACTTCAACTTTCGTGTTCTTCTAATTTTGATCATCGTTTTTCACGACTTGAATATATTCCGAGTTTTTGGTTTCATTTTATTTTGGTGTTTCCGTTCGAGCTCCTATTATATGACATTTTATTATAATTACAGTGGGAGATGTATCACGTGGCCCTGACAGTACTCAGTCGCTTCCTTCAAGCTTTACAAGCTTCTTTGTTTATTGTTACTATTGAAGTAAATCGTTCGTTGTCTCGATGTGTCAGCACTTTATAATATTGATATTCGTTTGTTAATTGAACGTATTTAGATTTATTTAGGTTGTCGATGTAATTATAATTACTGAACGTCAATTTATAATTCTAGAAATAGGCCTACACCTAAATTTTATTTTTCAAACTGTATTTTTGTGGAAAACGACTGAATATGTTTTCACATTCCCGCTGCTGGAGGCAAAGACGCAATAAGCCATCTTATTCCTTCGTAAATTAATAGAATGTTTTAAATTAACTAGTAAATGTAAGTGAAGTTTATTTAATTCCTTGTCGGAGTGGTGAAATGGTCAAATTATTTTTGCCTCGACGTTTGGGGCCTTAGGCACCCTGGTTTCCGCTATTAAATGTTGACTTTCATTTCTAAAGGATCGACTTTGGAGTCCAAAGAAATGGATGCGGTTTAAAAATAAACTCCCATGTAATAAAGAAAAAAAGAAGAGACTTGTTCTTTTTATTTGTTTTTGTTTTAATTGACACGGAATCACTGGAAGTCACTGAGCACACTTGGATTTAAATAAACTAGCAGCGTCTTTGTGGGGTGGGGTGGGGGGGGACTCGTACAAAAAAATCACTTCCGTCCTCAGTACGTTTAGGTTACTGTATTGTCTCGTTATCATGGACATCATCATCATCATCCTTGTCCCTTAAATGAGGACATAATTGTCGTTTGTCTTTTTGTCTTCAATGAATTAATTTAGATCCTATTGCACTTGTTTAAAAATGCAGTTACATTTCTTGACTTTCCAGCTTTGGCCTGTTTTTTTTTTTTTTTTTTTTAAGAGAGCGAATGAAACAAGTGCCAAGTGCGCTGAAGAGAGGCCAGTTGTCGGCAGTGGTTCTCGAGGGTTCTAGGGTCGGCTCTGCTCCAGCTGTTGGTGCTGACTTCTTATTGCGAAGCGGCTCACGTGCACCGGGATGGGAACCACAATCTTGGGGTTCCGGGACGGTTCCCCGGACTTGTTGTTGACGTTGCCAGCTTTGACCCGTTTCCATTTGGCGCGCCGGTTCTGGAACCAGATCTTGACCTGCACCTCGCTCAGCTTGAGCGCATGCGCGATCTGGGAGCGCTCGGTGAGCGACAGGTACTTTTTGCAGTGGAACTCTTTCTCCAGCTCCAGGAGCTGCTCGCTGGTGAACGCGGTCCGCCGCCTCCGGTTCTTACCCCCGCCGCCGCCGCCGCCGCCGCCGCCGCCGCCACCACCGCCGCCGCCGCCTCCCGGGGGGCCCGAGCCAGAACCGGCAGAAGCGTGAAGGTGCAGGCCGTCATCCAGCCCGGCCGCCGCGGAGCTCATCATGTTGTCGTCCGAGCTGTAGTCCGCGTCGCTGTCCATCGAGAAACTCTCGTCTCTGCGAGCGCAGTCATCCTCTTTGGACTCGTCCGGACTCACGTGTCCTCGCGCTGGCACCAACATTAATGTGCACATTTGAAGAATGACGTTAATATTCAGCCACCCGTATTTTTATACACTCGTATAAATGCTGGGTCAATAATATGAATGCTAATACTGCTACCATACTTGGGTCAAATTGACTCAAAATACCAAAGAACGCAAAGGTGGGTCCATTTGACCCAACGTTCTGGCTTATTTTGAGTGCAGTTTTTAGGGTGTTCCCAAGCTGGATGACTGAACACCCTGCAATAACAATAATAACCATACATCCGTTATCCGAACCGCTGAAGAAGAATGATAATAATAATAATGATATTAATAATAATAATAATAACAGAAAGCAGTTCCGATAATGGATAACAACAAGAAGAAGAAGAAGAAGAAGGAGAATACAGCATACTTCCAGAAAAGAATTTGGCCTCAATTAGTTCAACTAAAATTGAAACTCCTATTTAATCATTTCTCGTCCAATTTGCAGTCATAGAAAAAAAAAAAATCCCATTGCAGTCCAAAGTCGTACCTGCGGCTGTTTGCGCCGACGTTTCCGCGTCTTCTTTCGCTGACACTGGCGCCAAACTCTTGGTGTCCTCTGCGTGCTTCCGGCCAGCCTCCTGGTGGTGCTGGCCGGGCGAGAATCCTCCAGGAAGCGAGGCCATGAGCGTGGAGGTGAGAGCGAGGCTGGAGCAAAAACCGCCTTGCAGCGCCGGGAGGTGCGGTGGGTGTCCGGCCGGCTGCAGGGAAGCGGGTGGCGGCGGCGGTTGCAGCATCACCGAGCGGTAGGGCATGAACATGGGGTAGCCCGTGTACACGAAGTGTCCTGGACTGGGCTGCGGAGGCCCCCCGATGAGAGAGTCGATGCTGAAGGCGGAGCTGCTTCCGAGTGGCCGCTGCATCACCACGAACGGCGGACTGGACGTCGCACTCATAGGAACGACGACGCCGGCGGCCGGACGACGAGCACTGTGCGCGGCCGGCTGGCGAAGGGCCCACGGAGCCCCGCGGGCTTCAGGGGAGCCCGGGACGCTTCGTTGGGAGCCCGGAAGGCTTCAGGGGAGCCGGATGCACACGCATTCCATCCGAGCAGCCGTCAACTTTCACCGAGGTCCCTCACACCAAGCAGCTCCGCTCCCCTCCACACCAGCGAGTGCGTCCGCGGACGTTTTGCCATTTCAATTTGCGCTCGCCGCTGTTTCATTGCTCGGGTTGATCTCACGCCCCTCGCCGCACAACGCCGGCCAACCATTGGTCCGGTGTTAAGACGTCACATTGCCTTCGGCGTGGTGGATGAGTGACATTTGACACGGATATCTTTTTCTTTGATGGAACTACTTTTTTAAATGTTGTTCTGTCTGTCTTTTCATGCTGTCGTTGGTACTCTTTACTTTCATATCGACCATTTTGTTACAAAGAATTTGTAAGTCATGCAAACCTGATTGAGAAATAAATGTGGATCAGGAATGGGTAACTTAAATGCTGGAGGGGGCTACAATTTTTTATCATGTGTTAGTGTGGACCACACACTTCCGAACTAGATATATGACAAAATATTTTAAATATGGACAAAATACCCACATACAAGAAAAATACGTGTTCTTAATATATTACATTTTCGTAATACATTTTTCAACAACAAAGGGCTTGAAGCAAACAACATAACCTTATAATGTGGTTATTATCATTTTAATTCCCCCCAGTGCAAATGGCCGTCTTGAACAAAAATGACCAATCAAAGATGTTTAGCAGAAAACTGCTAAACAGCAAGCCAAAATTGAGTGCAGGAACCCATTTTGGACTTTTTTTTTCTAACAAAAATGGACGCATTCACTATTTTTGAGGAACTATTGTTATTGTGCATATCATTTTAAACATTCAACAAATTAATAGGCCTACTGACATAATATGGCAGTGTAAGTGCAACTAAGCCTTGTTGACCAACTTGTGGTGAATGGGGATATTACAATTTAAACTGCAGTTGGCACCTGCGTACTCGCAGTTCGGCACCCACGGATTCGCATATTCTCAGATTTATGATATATTGTACTCTTCCATCTTTTTTCTAGGATTCTGTTTCTAATATAAATGTATATTGAGTGTTGATCAGCATTTTTGAAGACTTTCGCCGGATTTAAAAAGAAAAAGAAATATTAAAGGGCCAATCACCCATCTGTGATGATAATCTTTGTCATAACAATAAAATGGGGATGGGGGGGTGGGGGGGACATTTGAGGTCACGCATGCGTGTCAGCGTCAGTTCAAGGTGGAAAATTTCACAGTGGATGTATGACTTGACTGATTACTGATTTTATTATTATTGATAAAGAAGTTTCACTTAGATCCTTTCTTTATAATCTACAGGTATACATACTGCTTATATCTTATATTTTATATTGCATTCTGTACTGCGTACAGTTCATTTTTTTAGATTTATTTTTGGGCATGCAAATACTTGTTTTTCGACTTTCTTCCCTGCAAAAGTTTGCTGCTGTAAATTGCGAATTTCTCTACTGTGAGACAATGGTTTCCTTGTCTTTCCTTTCCCATATTTATTAGGCCATTTGCATTTTATTGAGCACCAGACCCCGCCCTTGCTGTATTGCATGCTTTAAAAAAAAAAAAAAAATCATTGTTTTTTCTTTTTGATGAATTATGGCACAGAAAGCTAGTGGTTCGCACTTCTGCCTCATAATACTGAAGTTGAGGGTTCGAATCCAGGCTCTAACCTTCTCGTGTGGAGTTGGCATGTTCTGCCTCTCCTCCAACTTCCTCTCACGTTGCAAAAACATGCTTCTCAGGTTATTTGAAGACTCCAAATGGTCTGTAATGTTTGTTGTGGCCTGTGATTGGCTTGCAACCATACCAAGGTGTGCTCCAGCGTACAACTACTGGTACACAAGTGCATCACTCCCCACGTACACTTCAGCTGTATTTAACTTCTTTGTGTGTTTTTGGTACATGGGAGTAATACGGTGAAGTAGTCCAGCAAACATGTCACCTTCACCCAGGATTGCTGAATTGAAAATTCCCTGTTTTAAACACACACGACAACATAACTATAGATTGAAGTGTCAGTCAGCCTCAGATGATCGCCAAGGCATCATTATCATATGTAGACGAATGACCTCCGACCCCAAGTAGATCTCCCGGTGGATGCCCTCCCTCTCCCCTGATGGGCTGAGTCAAGGGCACGCTTGAACGCCCCCACCCCCTAAGGGTCACCGAGACACCATGTCATTAAAGGCGTCCTGATGTGTGGTGACATTAAATAGCAGTATTTTTCAATTAGCGCTGACAAATTCAATCAAAGTCGCATAGATTAGCGGGAACGAGCCGCGGCTCATTTACAGGCAATTTTAATTGCGCTGCCATTACACGAGTAGAGCACGGCCTAGCTCTTATTATCAATCATGCAGAGCATCAATAGTAAAAGGTTGGAAAGGGAGGGGAGGGCCAACGGTCCTGTGTGTGTCGGCGTGCGCGCATGGCAAGCGCACACGCCACTGCTCAGCCACACTCCACACAGCAGCTAATAAATAGTCACTTTTGTACTTATAAATTATCCAGTTTAATTAACAACAGGGATTATGATTGGACGATGATTTAATTAAACCTTTCCTGCATGCAAGGAGGGTGCTGCCGTCATCCATTACGGACAGAAAAGGGGGAAGGCGGCTGGAGGAGGGGGGGGCGTTGGCAGAGGGTGCTGAAAAGAGCGGCTTAATGCTTATCTTGTGGCATCACTGCCTAAATTACAGTGGTGCCTTCACTTTAATTTCCGTAACATAAAACATTTGTATCGCAAATCATCAAACACTGTGGTTGGCTGGCGACCGGTTCAGGGTGTCCCCCGCCTACTGCCCGAAGATGGCTGAGATAGGCTCCAGCACCCCCGCGACCCTTGTGAGGATAAGCGGATCGGAAAATGGATGGATGAAATCATCAAACACCATCAAACTGAATGGAAATGCTATTACTCTGTCACAGCCTCCAGAATACAGCACACATTTTTTATGTTTTAATTCAATGAACATTGTGCTGCTCCTACTGGTATGCATGCCTTGGCCACAAGGTGGCAGGATTATATATATTTGAAGACAACAGTTGCGACAAAGTTAATATTAGTAATATTTTGCAGAGGATAAAGAATATATGCTTGTGAATCTTGTTATATTGTCAGTGTTTATAACTACAGTAACATTTTGTTAGCCCATCTATGGCATTTCCCCATACAGTGGTCCCTTGACTTTATACAAGCTGTTGATCTGACACCTTTTTTCAAAACCTCTTAAATTTGGTCACTTTTAAGTCAAGGCACCTCTGCAATGGCTAACTTTCCCCAGTACCCTTCCACCCCCCACCTCTTCTGGCGTTTATATCTCCAGTTAAATGGCATCTTTGCTCATATTACTGCATGTAAAGTGGTGAGGACGTGGCGTAAATCCATTAGCTAGCTCAGCCAGCTGATAGGAACAGATGCACGAAGGGTCGGATGGATGTGGGAGCAGTGTGCATGGGGGCGGGGGGGGTCCTTCGCCCTGAGCGCTGGTGCCACTCGCCGACATTCATTGAAGGCGTAGCAGCGTGGCAGTATCAAACCATTTCATCAGCTTCCAAATGCCAGAGTGCGTTTATTCATATGCACGTCTCCTGAATGCCGCCACACAGCGAGAAGACGCTTCAGGCTTTAAAATATAGTGAGTCAAAAGTGTACATTTACTGTGGACGAGGAGTCTGAACACAAACATGCTAGCCTGCTTACAAATTGCCCCCTGAAATCTCTGTTATCATTTGTTATACTCACTCACCGGTAATCAGGCCGACTTTGATTGAAGTTAGTGAAGGCCCAATTGTTTGATGTATGTAAATGATGATCCTGACGGATTATTCTGGAGCAGGGGTGTGTTAAAAGTGATTATTCCTTCCTGATCTGCTCACCGAAATTGTTACCTGTTCAGTATTTACATTTGGAAATGCTTACAATATGCAGATATTCAACATCCACACATAACATAAACAAAACGTCCATGTCATTTGACCAAGGCAGAGCCACTGAGAAAACAGAGGGAAGGCCTTGAGTGATGACTTTAGCCTTCTTCTACAGCGCTGTCTGAAATAGCACACTGTCTCTACTAGCAAGCAGGCTAGCAATTATGTTTTTCAAAATTACAAAGTACTGAAACACAACCCAAGTAAACATTTTCTACAGACCTTTCAGAAAACGTACTCAACAAACCCAAAGATGCAAGTTTAATTTCCGGTCTCTCCCTTTTAGAAGAGGGTACTACGTTTTGCTCGGTTCTCTGTACAGCTCTTTACGACATCCGTTTGATTTAACCTCCTCAATCACAGGTGGTGTGAATGAAAAAAAAAAAATTGAAACCTTTTGGAGTACGGTATATCTGGTTTTAGTTCATGTTAGTGGTGGTCTAGTCACTGAGGGTCCCCTTACTAGCTCTTGCTGGCTGGTAAGGCCACTTGGGGCCCCCGAGAGATGACAAATATTGGTCGAAATCAACGACCAAATGTGTTTTATTTTTTTTCTTGAGGGCAGCCTCCATTCCATTGTGCTGTGCTGAGCCTCAGGTTTCTTAGGTCAATGTGTGTGTGTGTGTGTGTGTGTGTGTGTGTGTGTGTGTGTGTGTGTGTGTGTGTGCAGGTCTTGATTTTTGTGGGTTATTTCAGAGTGGGGTGGCTTGGCTTGTTTTTAACTCATGTGAATTTACATGAATACGCACTTTGAGTTGCATATCTTGTAAGAAACGTGCTAAACAAATGAGGATTGATTGAGTGATTGACTGACTGACCGACTCTTGCCTGAGGCAACCAGTGTTTCTAGAAATGCCATTGTGGCTGAGGTATGGTTACATGTAGTATATGTAAATGTGTGTGTGGTAATACCAGTAACAACAAGCATGACAAAAAATATTTTCAGTCAAAGGGGCCGTCTGTCACATTTTAGAGTGACTCAAAGATGTTAAAATTATGCTTTCATCATCAGGCAGACTTGAAAGCAACAACTAACAATATGTTTGTGGTCGCTCAGTAATGTGAATCCAAGGTAGCCGAGCTGCAGGAGGTGCATCTGCAGCTTGAAATCAGGTGTCAGTGCCCCCTGCTGCTCAGTCATGGGCCACATGCTAATTGCTGTGGGAACGCTGTCTCTAAATCTGTGTTTCCCATCCATTTATTGAGTCAAGGCACATGTTTCACATTGGTAAAATCTCACACACACCACCAAACAAAAATGTCACGAAATGAATATGATATGGTCTCAGTGTACATGTAAATGTACTGATGACTTAGTTGAATATAAAGCTACTATGTTGTAGTATGATTGGCAACAGGTGAAGATACAGCTTAATAGGAACTTCTGTCGTCTAGCAGAAGATAATTGAATATTTCTGCCTGGCACAGGAAGATGAACAAAGACGCATTACTTCTTGTCGATAACTTTGTGGTTAGCAAGGAGGTGGGATAGGTGGTGTCGGTTTATGACATCCATCACCGCGCATCAACTTTCCAAAAGCAGCAAACAGCTGTGCATTGGCCAGAATGACTGTAATTACACTCACAACACAGGCGTCCCCCCTCTTTAGGCCAAAGCATGTCAAGGCGCTCTGCTCCACCTTTGACCACTGGCAGGTAAGTATACATTAGCGCCCGTGTTAAACCCAAAGAATTAGAGGCGTCCATATCAAAGACACCAGTTGAAGTGTCCAGACGCTCAAGCAGCGACTTTGAGACAAGTTAATTAGATCTCAACTTGCCTCAAATGCTCGTTATCCAATTATCACCCATGGCCTCCAGTGAGAGGACGTGAGGAGCCGGTTGCTAAAATTGGGTTAGCGCCGCCTCGTCCTGCTGGCTTCCGCTGGTGTGAGCGCCCGATGAATAGTTGCCTTGTTTCACTGTCCTCTTTTCTCAGAAGGAACGCCTGAGAGCATGTTGAGCTGCAGGTGATGTTCGACCGTGTGACCGTTTGTGTTAACGACGTTGCTTGCACTCGGGTATCCAGAGGAAACGTCAACGGGCATGTTGACCCCCGGGCCCTTGCTCGGGCCTTTGATGGAACAGCAAGCACTGGTGAGAAGCGAGCACAGGCGTCCCCTTGCTGCGTCTGACATCATTAGCCTGGATAGAGACGATAGCACCGCCGCTAATGAGCCCTGGTAGCATTATTAGCGACATGCTCAGCACTCAGCCTTCCGCTCACGGCTAATGGAGTGAACAAGTCGGAGAAGGAGCCGTTAAGATGGGTTGTGGATTCCTGATCACCGGGTGAAATCTTCTGAACGGCATCGTCGTTTAGCACAGCTTGGCTCACTCGCCATTTTGTCTTCCTGTTTGCTTATGGCTGGATTTACCCTGCAGGTCCAAGTGGCCATTTTCTCCCCATTAATCCCTATTTGTGTGGGATAGGGACCAAACCCAGCAGCGAATGTCTAAAAAGCGTCAGTAATTGACACCCCCCTAAAAATTGTTCATTATTGCTTATAGAAATAGTTTAAGTACACTACAAACTATGGTCTATATCTATTTTAGAGACTCTATAAAGCAGAGATGCCCAACCTTTTTTTGATTGCGGAGGCTTGAAAAGTAGATTTTCAATCGACATGAACAGAAAAATTAAGAAGACACAAGAGTTTGTGAGTTTGTGAAGTGGAAATCACTGTCTACCTTCGGAGAGACCAGACGTGGAGGCTTGGGATGCAATTTTGCAGCGTGTTAAATGCATGAACATCACTATTGTAAGTCATGTGTACCGTTTTAAAATGATTCTCCAGGTGCTCCAGATTCCCATTCTTTGCCAGTTCCATCGGTGAATTATTCATGAAACAAAATTTGAATAATAATAAGAATAATAAGAATAATAAAAAGATATACAGCAACAGCTCTGATCGCAAGCTGCAATTGCAGACCGCTAACAATTTCCAGCGATGCAGATCGTGCGCCACCATACATTCAAGGTGACCTGCTTTTTAATTAATTCTTTAAATACTTTTTTTGTGAAAGTGAAACTGAAAGGATACACAGGCATACATCATTTTTTCCCATTTCCCCTTATCTCCCTCGCGATCAACCTTTTATCAGTCCATGGGCTACCGGTTGATTGTGATTGACGTATTGGGCACCCCAGCTGCAGAGAATTCACCCATTTATTTCTAGTTAAAACGGGAGAGGCTCAGTGATGCACTTTGGTCGCAGCATGAGTCACCTCTCCCTTTATAAATCAGAACTTCAGCGGCTACGTTCATATCAGCAATTATCCAGTATAATCGTGATATGAAGTGAGCCAGGTATACCACAAGAAATACAACTTCCCTTCAGATACTCCATTGGCATGGCTGCTTTAGAGCGCCTCGTTGTCAGCCGTGAGTGTGCACATCTCGTGCAGAGAAAAGTCAAAGAGCGCAGGGGGGAGGGATAAAAAAAAAGCCCAAGTTAACAGCTAATGTGTGGCCCAGAGCTTTGGGCTGACGTGGTTACTTAAGTGCCTTGTTCACGGTTGCAAATGCATGGATGGCAGAAGAGTGAGATAATTAAACAAACAAACAAACAAACAAACAAACAAACAAACAAACAAACAAACAAACAAAAACAACAACGTGACAGTACTGTGGGAGACAGGTTAGAAATGTAATGGCCTGCTTTCTGGTTTTGGTCATGTGATGTTTGCAACCTTAGCCCATAGGCCTGGGTGTCCAAACTTTTTCTTCTAAGAGCAACATCCAGAAACAAAAATCAAGGCCACTTTGACAGCATTCATCTTGTATTTTTTTTATACACCAAAAACATTCATTCATCTTCCGAACCGCTTCATCCTCACTAGGGTCGCGGGGGGGTGCCGGAGCCTATCCCAGCTGTCTTCGGGCAGTAGGCAGGGGACACCCTGAATTGGTTGCCAGCCAATCGCAGAGCACACAGAGACAAACAACCATGCACGCCCACACTCACACCTAGGGACAATTTAGAGTGTTCAATCCGCCTGCCATGCATGTTTTTGGAATGTGGGAGGAAACCGGAGCACCCGGAGAAAACCCACGCAAGCCCGGGGAGAACATGCAAACTCCACACAGGGAGGCCGGAGCTGGAATCGAACCCGGTACCTCTGCACTGTGAAGTCGACGTGCTAACCACTGGACTACCGGGCCGCCACACCAAAAACAATCCAAGCAAAATAGCTCGGTGATGATGTGAAAATGTGGAGGTTTTTTTCAGATTTTTGGGGGACCACTCGAACATATCAGCTCCGGCAATGAGCAGCAGCAGAATGTCTTCAAGTTCACATTCAGAATCAAAACAACAGCAGAGAGATTACCTTAACTTGGAGCAGAAAGTGGAGCAAATAATCGCGGTTCACGCTATTCACTACTGTAACTGAATTATCGTTTCTCATCAGGGCACCATGAGAAGAAATTTTGTTGCTAATATAGAGATGGGTACTTGGCAGAAAACAAGGAAGTGACAGATTACAAAGAATTTGTTCTTCTCTTACCCTGCTTACCACCCCGTGTAGAAAATAAGTTGTAAAATCTCGGCCAAAGACATGGGCTCTATCAATTGGGAACTTTTGCATATGCCATAGGCTGCAAACATTTTCATGATGGGCCACAAATGGCCCCCATGCCATGGTTTGGATATTGAAGTTGACAGCAGGTGGCAGGAGATGGCAAAATGGCCGCCCCATGAAATGGATAAAAATGGGTGGATTTTTTCTGCTTAATTTAATTTTACACAAACGCAATGTTAATCAGAATACAGTTTGTTGTTGAGGGTGCATAGAACATATGAATACCCTTCAAGCCGGCGTGACACCTAATCAAATTTTGTCATTTGAGAGTAAAACAAACGGAATTGTGTCTCTTGAAGCGTGCAGTGCAAATCCATCCTACACGTATCAGACGTCATTTAAATGTAGCATCTTTATGCTCTGTCAAAGATGCAATCAAATGTCTCAAGTACTTGGCCTGATAAGAATCCTTCCCATTGCGGGGGAATGCTGGGAGATGAAATGGGAAGAGCAATTTGGGTGTGTTTGATTTGTTCATGAATGTCACTGTCCGTGATTGGTGACAGGAGGTGGAGTCATGTAATGGCCACGGCTGGCAAGGTCAGTGAGGTGATTGGTCGCATGATCAGAGTAGGGAGTGGGCAGGCTGGGTCGAGGTCACCGCTGATGACTGCTGTGATTCACTCACCCACACACGAACACACACATGTACACACACGCTCACCACACGGTACAACAACACTGGAAAGAAAGCTCACATTTAATTGATTCTTGTTGACGTGAGCTCCCCCTCCGATGACAGTACAGTACAGTCAAAAATTGTGTCACCGCTGCTTACTGCGTGCTGCTAGTTCACGTGATTTTTGTCACGTTAGAGGCTCAGCTCAGTCTGGAGGAGAGCTGTGTCTTCTGGTAGAAAACAGGTTGAAGGTCGTTAAAGGCAGCTGTTGGGTCAGCTGGTGGCTAATCACAGAGAGTGACAGCCAGGAGCCTCCCACATCTTCAGGGCGCCTCTGGAACCCGATTCACCTTGAGGAACATTTTTGAGTGTGGATTTTTTTTTCTTTTGCCTTGAACAAGTGTCATCAACAGCTTAACGTCAACATACACGGGCTCACAGACTTGAACACGGTGTGAACGCCTTGGGGAAAGTCTTGACTTGAGGTTGTTTTTGGAGATGACCTCATTGAATGTCGCTATAGTTGGTTGTGTTGTTTAACATCTAATGTTTGCAATATTTAAGCGTAGGAGTAAGTCACATAAATAAGTCTCAAGTCTTTAAGTGTATTGTCTCAAATCTTCAAGGTTTAAGCAATACTATGAAAGTCTTTCTGTCACCATTTTCGTTTCAGTGTCAGTTTGAGAAGCTTATGGCTGTCGCACTGCTTCAATACCCAGTACAATTGACGTTATCCATGGCATGTTTCTCGAGACAAGATCTGTTCTTGGCAAACCACACAGCTGGGGCTTGCTACTCCACTGATGGAAACACCAAAATCCAAGAGCAGGACATCGTACAAAGCCAAGGAAAGTCTATCAGTGGGGGCGTGGGTGCAATCAAAATCATCAAAATCTTGATTTCGCGTATGCTTCAGAAACAGATAAAGTTTCACCCAAAGGGGCTTAATGTTGCTCAGAGGAAGAAAGATTATGATGCTCAACGACATTCACTTTTTACAGATTTTTATCAAAAGCATTATCCTTGAATTGAAAGGCATTGTAATGATTTTCAGAGTTCCCTACATAGAATTTGTTTATTAGGTGGCCTGTGCACGCTGCATTAGAGCATATGTGTTGCCAGCTTGGTGCACAGTACACAAAAAATGTTCTTTAAAAACAGAACACATGGCATACTATCTTGCAAATACAGATTTTAAAACTCGAAAGACTTTCAAGTCATGTACAGTAGCCGAGTCCAAATCAAATTTCATTAAAGTCTTTAGCCAAGCGAGTCCTGATTAGAGTCAAGTCACCTGATGAGTGTCCTTCTACTACTTCTGCCAATATTTCCCAGCACTGTGCTTTCTAGGACATGAGGAGGCACCAAAGTTGGAGCAGGACCCCCCTCACCCTGCGCCAGCATGCAAGCGATATTTATGGCTCAGCATCCGAAAACAGGTGAGCCGTGATTGATTGTTACCTGAGCAACTGTGATGTCATTTTCGGTTAACAGAAGTGGCAAAATGGCCGCAGTCCGAGATGACTAAAAATGAGTGGATTTTGCCGCTTAAGTCATATTCCACAAACACAATATTAATCTGAATGCCGTGTTGAGGCAAGTGGAAGCGCATAGAAGATATTGCAGATAAATGATTGGCATTGTGGAAACAGTGGCAGCATGGCGGCGTGGCGATGATATATTTTAGTGGCTGAGGTTAGGTTCCTTCAGTGATCACTGAGAGATTCATGTCAATTGTGGCTGATCAATAAGGCCAGGTGTGCAAGGTGCACACGGGAAGTTATAGTCCAAATATGTAACAAATTTGTTTAGCCTCTGGTCTGAAAACAAACTCAACCTAACAACACAATGTCAGACGTCTCACTGAGGAGATGTTTGGCCTCAGGGATCCACAAACACGAATAGAATGTACACGTGTACGTATAAACACACAGACACAAAGCAGCACTAATTACACGTCTCCAGGGAGCACAACTGGAGTGAACGCTGCAGCGTCTTCTTGCTTAAGGGTCTTTTTAAGGCGAGGAGGGCAGTGATGTGGACAATCGCTGAATAATTCGATTTAGAGCAGAAAAAGGTGAGTTTGTGTCAGTTGGTTGAGCCCACCTGGTCCGAGACACAAGGGAGACCATCATCTTGTTTCACCTTCCAGAAGCAGTGTCAAAGAACGTCATGTCAAACGTGGGAAACGTAAAGCTTCAAAATCAGTTCGGAATAGTTTTGACCATGTGACCTGGAGGAACCCCCCCGACCTCCCACTCCCGCTCACGTCTTGTTGTTTGGGGATGTTTGAGAAGTGGGTCAACGTCTCATGGAAGCATAAGCTAATTAGCCACTTGGGCGGGGGACACATTGGCTGTCTTTGTACATATGCGTGTGTTCATTTAAACAGTTCACTGATGTACCTTCTGCCATCTAGTGGAGCCGCATTTAATTGTTCTGTCTGTCACTATACATAGCGAACACAGATAGACAAACAAGCATTTGGAGTCAAACATTTTTGCAGGTGGAAAATTGGCAATTGCATTGATGGACCAGAAGTGAACCTGAACGCAATAAACAATCGCACTAGAACAGAATGGGCCAGTTCACTTACCAGCAGTCTTGACATCCGTCCAAACAAACATTAACATATTGTCACGACCAAATAACAACAATAGTTCAAATACATCCATCTATTTTCTGGAGTGATTATCATGTGCAGGATCACTGGTGAATTGGAGGCTATCGCAGCTGACTTCAGTTGTAAGGATGACTACACCTTGGATTTATCACCTGTCAATCTCAGAACACAGTTAGCTAAGTGTACCACTGCACCATCAATGGCTGCTTCAATTACATCGGATGGCAATTTATGAGACATCCATCCATCCATTGAGACCACAGCAACGTTTTGTAAGGCGTGTACAAGTCATAAGAAATTCTCACTCTTTAAAAAGTGGCCTTTCCATTAAATTTTGATCAAGTCGTATAAAGTCACTACTTGGGTTACGCAAGTTGTCACTCGTGTCATACAATCCGACTGAGTCTCAGCATACTGTACATTCACACCTTAGCCACTTTGTACAGCATACTGGTGAACTCTTGGGTTAGTGCACGCAGTTGCACACAACCCGAAAAATAACCATCAATAAATAAATAAAACTACAGTAATTGTGCGCTGTATTGAAAATTCCTATATTCAAATGTAAATATGCTTGACCTGTCCAGTCACGTAGTTAACGTCTAATTCAAGTGACACCTACTGAATACAAAGTGGAGTCTTTCATCGCTTTTAGCCAATCAAGTGCTAAAAATTGGAAACTTCAGTCGGACAGGACAGGAGTCAAGTCATATGACTGTCGTCCCCCAG
This sequence comes from Hippocampus kuda, assembly GCA_901007745.1. Classification (NCBI taxonomy): domain Eukaryota; kingdom Metazoa; phylum Chordata; class Actinopteri; order Syngnathiformes; family Syngnathidae; genus Hippocampus; species Hippocampus kuda. Next base: position 24,039 of record CAAKHF010007299.1, read on the forward strand.
TCAGTGGAGTTGCTGTTGCAGAGATGAAAGTCCTCCGAATTTTCCCGGAATTCCGGGTTTTTTCAAACTTTTATGAAAATCTCTCTGGAGAATTGAGGAAAATTTGCCTAAAATTAATCCGGATATGAGTAGACATCATTGAATGAAGACGCGTTTGAGTTCGTTGTTTTGCTTTCACGAGCGTAGCCATGTTGAGACACTAACACTAGTAACCGTAAAGAGATTTTCGTCTCTTTATAAACACACTTGCCCCAGTGGAACGAATAAAAGACACCGTGGACAAGACAGTTGTCGTAAAAAATATATTTGGACAAAAAGGGAAACACAGATTGGCAGAAAAACGTGTCCGTCCAACTTCGAGTGTCGTCTCGGCTAGTTTAGCTTAGCTGTTGTCGTGTGTGACGTCGGGTGTGTGTCGTTGTTGCGTCGGCGCTGATTGGTTGAAATCTAAAGACGCGCTTGCGTACATGTTCGCGCTGAAGCACGCACAGCAGGGAGCAGCGGACTACTGCTGAGGCTCGCTGAGCTTGAGTGGCGTCGCCACAACAGTAATACCCTCGCCTGGCATTCTCATGGCCTCGCCATTTCTTGGAGATTTTCGTTTTTTTCGGAGAAATTTCGTCGAGAACGGAAGCCACAAAGGGTGCACGTGTGCACACAAAAGGAAGATTAGTCACTGAATGTCGAGTATTTCAATAGCGTTTTGTGTAAACTGATTAATGCGTGATCGGCCAGGTGTGTGTGTGTGTGTGTGTGTGT
>CAAKHF010007300.1:9813-20543 GCA_901007745.1 Hippocampus kuda
TGATCACACTCCTTACATTTTAAAGATATCAAACCGGAACTGGAAGGAATCTTGATCCCGTGTTTATAGCCGGCTTGACCGTCATACTTATCACGACACCGCCGACGTTCTCTGCCATTTGAATGAATAGATGTGACTGTCTTAACGTCTTGCCGCTTATTCTGAAGAACACATGACAAAGAACTAAGAAAGACTAGTGATGTATGAGCTTAACGCTTCATGTGACCGTGTCCATTTACTGACTGGGATTTACTTCTAGGTGGTGACCCTAGCACAGTCCTTCCACTGCTTGCTTCGGAGGTCGTTTCTCCTTGGCTGATAGCCTTGAATGCATCCTCTGAGGAATTGCATACAGAAAAAAAAAAGACTATTTACTCGCCTCATTGAAAGTCAGGCGTTTAAAATGCTGTAAATTTTTCACGCATGACGGCCACGTCTGCATCACAGTGTAATCATCTCAACAGCGTTGTAATTATCGAAACCTCATTTGCATAAACATGCATGAGTTTGATTCATTTCAGTTGCTCCTGGGCAAGTTTTAGCCTTAAAAACTGCACCTAAACACTAAACATAAATGGGCATAATATACTTTCAAAATATTAACGCATCTTCCACTGAAGTGCTTTGCCAAATGGAAAGCTCCAGCAACATCTGGGTCATATTTTATTTAAACTCTATTAGCAAATTGCAACAAGGTCTTGATAAAAATCATAATTTGCTCCAAAGGCTATCAACATATATCGAAAAGTAGGGTCTTTGAATATTTTTATTCAAAAGTACAGACATGATGAATTTATTGTGCATGTCCTCCTTAAGGTGGCTGATAACAGGAGCTAATGCCGGCCCGAACAAGGTACAACCTGAACCGGATGCAAGCCAATTGCAGGGATTGGGTATTTTTTCAGGGCATTCTGGTAAGGCACAACCATTTCTGTGGTACTTCATAAGTGCTCCGGTCTTCTGTGTCATCATAAGGGATGTGCCAGGTGTCTCCCGATGTCTGCACAATGGTGTCACAGTTGGGAATGCTCTAAAAACACAAACACATTTTAAATAAGCATCTTCACATTCTCTCTCGTGTCCTTGCTTCTCCATCTTACCTGAAATCGGACCCTCCTCCCTGCCACGATATGTCCATGCACGACCAGCTGATGGCCCCTCTGCCATTTGAAGAAGAGTCGCCTGGTGGCCTCATCGGGCAAGCAAGCCTTGTGGTCCCTCATCAGGTCCTTACTCACGAAGCGACAATGGTTACCCGAATGCAAAGTGGCATACAGCAAGAAGGGATCGTCTTCAGAACTGATGGAAAGGGTTGGGAAAATGAAAATGAGGAGCTCTAAATAAAGCGCTTCGTAGCAATGTGTGTCTAGCACTTACTATATTCCTTACATGTTGTCAGTAAAAAAGCAATGAGCTTTCTGCTGGATAAGGTTCATGTTGTGTCTGTCCCAAGATCTCGAGGGTCGCAACATGTGTTTCCTCCCCAGCACCAGAACAGTAAGGCCCTGTAGCTTGAGCTCCGACACCACTGCCAGCAACTGAAACACATGCACAAAACCCTATGGGACAAGTGTGGCCAACCTTTCTTGACCCAAGATCTACTTTTCAAGCCAACCAACCTTCTGCGATCGACCGTGACTGCACGTGCACGCATACACACGCGCACATATACATGCACGCATGCCATAATGAGCAACAGCCATAAAGGCCCCTAACATGAACGAAACAGAAAATAAAGTAGATACAAGAGTTTGTGAAAAGCAAATCCCTGCCTACCTTCGTGGGAGACCTGACGCGGAGGCATGGGACGCACTTTTGCAGCGTGTTAAATGCATGATCATCACTATCGTAGCTCATGTGAACAAAATACTTCTGCAGGCCCTCCATGTTCTCATTCTTTGCCAGTGCCATTGGCAGCAGACATTTCAATAGCTTCTCCCCTCTTCCCAGTAACAATTTTTGCACATCCCTGTGTGACAGTATTACAATATCGACTGTTGTAGCTCGGACCCTCTGCATCATTTGCACAGCTACCATTGTTCAGTACTACAGAACTAATGGTACTGCGACATTACGTAAAGATTCTCTATACTTACGTGTTACGTCCTAAATATTCTTCTTGTTATAGTTGCTCGTTATTGCAATACTACTTTGGCTCATAGTACTGGAGACAAATTCCTTTCAAGTTTTTCATATATTTGGCTGATCTTTTACAGTAAGATGTGTACAATAAATAGCTCTTATAACTAAATTGTATTCTTTGTATGGGTTGAGGTATTGTCAGACATGCCATACCACAGTGAAGATTAAAATATCATAAACAAAAAGGACATTTTAGCTGAATGATTTAAAATAAAAGTGAATAAAGGGTACTTCAGTTTATAACTAAATGTGTCCTGCAAACGACTGGTGAATGAGTCAAGTCATTTGGGATCGGGTCCAGCTCACCCTCAAACCTCATTAGATAAAGCAGTGTCGAAAATGGATGGAAATGTCGCTTTCTGATCATTCTAAAAATCTTTGTACTTCAAGTCAATGTGCGAAAGATCACATACGCCTGTCACAATCGAATCGAAGGATGTGGGAAGGCAAGGTGGTGTTTAAAACAGTGTGTTATAAGAGGCACCTCCCACACACTTATGTTGATGCAATGACTCATTAGTCATTGTGTGACCTGCAAAAAAAGCCCCGAGTATGGAGATACCCCCGAAAATGGTAAAACTGTGCTTGTGGAACTAAAATGGCTTCCCCTGCATGAAATTCTTTGTTTTATGCGTCCTTACCATCTCCGATTGCTTGCTTCTGTCCTTGTTGATATTTGCCACATTAAGACCGTCCACGACGACATCAAACGCTGGCTTCATCCTCACAAATGCCTTGAAACTTTCCAACTCCTGAGGAGACACAAATACGTTGATCATGCAAAAGATTATATATATTTTTACGGTACTGAACAAAGTTTTCTTTTCAAATTCAGAGGTTTGTTGTTTTTTTGTGGTTTGAAGTTGAGCCTGAGCTCCATCTGGAAGTATTGCAGTTCAAATTATGGAATCTAAATGATCACAGGCCTGTAATATGAAACATAAAAGTGTACCTGGTTGTTCCTTCCATCCCTAAATACAAATGTGTACTGCCTGACGACAGTCTGCAAAATGAACCATCCCGACCGTATTCAATACTGAAATAGTGTATGAGGAAAAAGAATTTTTAAAAAACCCTCATTGGAAGCATGTTTTGCTTTGATATATATAACTAAACAAAACAAGGCTATGATCATCCATTGTAACAATAAACTAGCATTTTCCGAAAAACAGCAAATAGTTGAGCTGCCACTCAAGCAAGGAGGAAGTCTGCGGTAACCAAAAAAGACATCCAACATACTGCCAGAGACCAATGAAACTCTCTCAGGCACCTGCATGTCCAATTCTACTGTAAACACTGAGGTCCAGCTTTGTGGCGAGCAGGAACAACGTGTTGTGATCCAGCCAGGGAACATTGTGTGTGTTTTCACTTTTAGATATGCAGCGGTGTGGAAATAGACTTCTGTGAATTCCCCTGGACGTCAAGCTGTGCGCACTCTCACATGCACACGCAATCAAAATGTAGCCTGAGAAAGTAAAAGCTTGTTGTATTGCTCCAGGAACAGAAGCAGAAAAACCACGGCCCCAAAGCTCTTACTATATTTTTGTTGAATAAACACTGAACACACACTAGAATGACTCTTCCAACTTTCAACTTGGGAGTGCGTCTAGCTCAGACTGGAACATATCTTATTGCTTGGGTGTAAATATATCAACTAAAAAGGGAAGTAGTGAGGACGCAGGAGGGAAGACCAGAGACAGTCAGTCTACTCCCAGTGTAATTATCCAGGGACTTTCCACAGTTGATATGTGAGACCAGCTCATTGTGCCGCAGTGGGTAATATGACAGCTTCCAACACACGTTCATACACACAACCCTGAATACATTTACACACGCATCCATCTTATGCTGTGATTTCAAAAAGAGTGTTACACTCTTTAGCATTACAATACAGTACGTGGAGTAGATTTTGCTTCTTTTGGATATAACATTGCCATCTAAGCAATGTCTTAGTAAAGGACGTCCCTGCATATGTCGGCAAGACAATGCTAAGGCGCATTCGGCATGGGTTCAAACAGCGTGGCTTTGTAGTTAAAGAGTGAATAAGTACTAGACTGGTCAGCCATCAGTCCAGACCTGTCTCCCACTGAAAATGTGGCGCTTATAAAAGCACAAAATACAAAAACGGAGACCCTGGAGTCTTGAGCAACTGAAGCTGTACATGGGAAAGAATTCCACCTCAACAATTAGTGTCTTCCCAAAAAAAAAAAAAAATGAAGATGATCAGTTTGAACATTAGATAGCTTATCTTTGTAATTTCTTAAGATAAGAAAACCTTTATTTGTCTCACAATGGAGAAATTCCCAATTTTCAGCAGCAAAATTATAAAAGGGAGAAAGGAGAAGACAACAAGTATATAAATAAATATAAATATAAAATATAAATATAAGCATATTAAAAATGGTTGAGTGGGGGTGAGTCCAGGTTTTCAGGTCTGTCTATTCAAGAGCCTGACAGCAGTCTTCAAGAGAATATAGTTTTTATTTGCGCTTTACAAAACGTCCCAATTTCATTGGAATTACGAGTTGGAAATATCAAAGTCCATCCAAATATCCATAAAATGCATGATTTTAATTATTAAGGGGAATAAAAGTCTTGAGGCTGCCCTCTCGAACTAATAACTGGTTGGGCCACCCTAAGCATCAACAACTTAAAATCTGGGGGTTGTTGATGCTGGAGGAAAAAGAGGAGTTACAAAATAGAAAATTGAAAATGCAAGCTAATTTTATTTTCGTGATCAAAAAAATACGAAAAGAGAGTTTCTGAGAGAAAAATGGCCATCCTGGCCGCATAGTTCAATGAACAGACCTGGACATTGTTTTTTCCTTGTCAGGAGGCAGGTCACTAGGACCCACTTCTGGATGCAGGCCTGGAAGTGGAGCTTGAAGGCGAGTTCCTGGTGCCCAGGCCTGCACCCATGAGGCTTGGTTGGCTTCAGCCCAAAAGAAAAACGTGGAACCCCCCTTCCCATTGGCTGACCACCTGTGGGAGGGGTCAAATGGGTTGGGTGCAGTGTGAGCAGGGCGGCGACCAAATGCGGTCTGATCCCCTGCTACAGAATCTGTCTCTCGGGGGGTGGGATGTCACCTCTCTGGCAGGGAAGGTAGACAAGAATAGTCAGACGTGCCTCCACATCCAGCTTGGACTGTGATACCACTCTTCTCGAGAGGGGTTGGACCCTCTTGCACTCTGGAGTTGCCCAAGGTGAAAGCCACCTGGCAGGTGAAGTAATACTTATTGCCCCCCGGCTTGGCGCCTGTCGTTGGGGTACACCCCAGTGGATGGGCGAGTAGACTCCCTCCACAAGCGTTCCTGATGGGGACTTAATAGTTTTGCTGGGGGACTTCAATGCTAACGTGGACCTGGAAAGGCATGATTGGAGGCAATGGCCCCCATCGATCAGAACCCCAACGGTGTTCTGTTATTGGGCTTCTGTGGTTGTCATGGATTTTTAGTCATGAACAACATGTTCAAGCACAAGTGTGTCCACTTGATACCAGGAAATGCTAGGCTGCAATTCGATGGTAGACTTTGTGGTTGTGTTATCACACTAGAGGCTACATATCTTGGACACTTCGGTGAAGAGAGAAGCGGATGGTGTGTTGGCTCCGTTGCTGGGGGAAGACGCTGCTCTGACCCGGTAGGCTCAAACGTGAAGGTTTTGTGAGGGACTGCTGGGAACGTCTGGCAGAATCCCCTGTCAGAAGGAGTTTCAACTGCCACTTCTAGCAGAACTTCAACAACTGTAGGTCCCTGAGAAAGCGGGGGACATTGTCAAGTCAAGTCAAGTCAACTGTATTTATAGAGCACTTTCAAACAGCCATCGCTGTATACAAAGTGCTGTACATGGATCAATTGAACATATGTATGATAAACAGTAAAACAAATCGGTAATAAAGACGGTAGAAAGCACCAAACAGTAAAACCGAGAACAAATCTAAGTCATAAGTCATACTGAGTCGAATGCCAAAGAATACAAGTGAGTTTTGAGGAGGGTTTTGAAGATGGGCAGCGAGGAGGCTTGCCGAATGTTCAATGGGAGGTCATTCCAGAGAGAGGGACCAGCAACAGAAAAGGCTCGATCGCCTCTGAGCCTCAGTTTAGTTCTTGGCACTTCTAATAATGTCTGGTCCACAGACCTGAGGCAGGTGTGTAGGGGCGGATGAGCTCAGAGAGGTAAGGTGGCGCAAGATTATTTAGAGATTTGAAAACAAATAAGAGGATCTTGAACAAAACTCTAAAATGTATGGGGAGCCAGTGAAGGGATGCCAGAGTAGGAGTTATGTGCTCCCTCTTACGAGTACCAGTCAAGAGGCGAGCAGCGGCATTCTGGACCAGCTGAAGGCGCTTAATGGAGGACTGGTTGACTCCAAAGTAAAATTGTGCCCAAGGAGACCATGTTTCATGCACAAGAAGCGCTCTACCGCAATGCATAGGGAAGGTAGCTACAGTGAAGCCCTGACAGAGCATTAGGTTTTACAGTAGCTTTCTTTTGCGAGACAATTCTAACACCCCCGAGCCCCCTCCGGGGTAGAGAGAGAAATTCACTTGCCGACAGTTTCTACTGTCATTCCAAGACTTTGCCAGAGTTATCACCGTTTCCTGGTGTCAAGTGTCTCAAATAGCTGATCCGTTCAGGAAAATGTCAAAACAAAGTACCCTGACCTGGCTGAAACCGTCAAACAAGGTAAGATAATTTCTCTCTCTTTACTAGGAAAAATAAACTTTTGTCTGAACAAGATCAATCTAAAAACTTTGATTAAATAAAAAAAAATTTAAAAAAGATATGATGAATGTTGTATGGAACTCCCAAATTCAATGGCATCCTTTTTGGGGATTAATTGAGGGGCAAAGCTTGCCGTCCAATTAAAACACAGGGCGGCGTGGCTCAGTGGTAGAGTAGTCGTTTTCCAACGCAGAGGTTGGTTGTTCGATCCCTAGCCATTGTTACTGTGTCGTAGTGTCCTTGAGCAAGATACTGAACCCTGATGCTGCGTCATCAGTAGGTGAATCGCTTTGAGTACCCAATGTCGGAAAGTGCTATCTAAGTGACAGCCCATTTACAAAAATGTAAGACACTGAATGACAAAAAATATGTATGTAATATTTAATAAAACCTTTCTTGGCAAATGGAAAAAAAATACTGATTCCAACCATTCATTTTTCTATTTTTTCCTTGCACGAAATGAACACACATCATTTTTTTGAAATTGCAGGGTTGCAGTAAACAAACGCCCGCTGTAAATTATGAAATGTTTTTGACTCATGTGAAATATTCACATAGCCACCAAGAATATTATTCGGCATCACACGACTGTCAATCAGTCTGTCTTTAAAAGCAAAGTGCACCTTTTATAACTGACTGAACTGTAGGGGTGAGTCGCAAGCAAGCAAGCCAAAAAAAAAAAACAAAAACAAAAGAACCCTAAATGAAAAACAACAAAACCACCCTTGCAATTAAAAACACATCATATTCTAACAAATCTGAAGCAACTGCAGCTGTAGATGGGCTAAAGACGCCATTTAGCAGAAGAAAGGAGCATGACCAGTTGCTGTGTTTGGTTCTCAAGCTAGGCACTTTTTATAGGATTTAAATATTTCACATTGAAAAGTAATGACATGTGATACACATTAAAAAAAAAAAGACAACAGTGCCATTCTCCTGTTAAAAATCCAACACCTGTACAATCAATATAACTGACCTCTGGCGTGGTCTTGTTGAAAACATCACGTCCCTGGATGATGTCAGCCATGACTCTTTTTCTCAGCTGTTGGTACTCCTCCACAGTCAGCTGAATGGATTCCAACTCTGTTCCACAACTGTTGCACACACCCCTACACTCACAGCAATACACATATATAGTAACAACAAACAGTTTTTTTTAGCTCATTGTACAAGAAAATCGAGAAAAATATTTGTTCTGAGTGTGTTTCAGTTAAATTAGTTACTTTGGCGAGGCGCTGCTCCAAGTTCCTCTCCACTTCTGTTGTGGAATACTGAAAACGGTGAAGAGAGCATGAGAGTTGGGGTGACCAACTCTGGTCCTCGAGGGCCATGATTATCTTGCATGTTTTAGACATTTCACAACACCAACACACCTGATTAGCTTGCAGATGAGCTGATCCTTGGAGTCAGGTATGTTGGACAAGGGAAACATTGAAAACATGCAGAATGGTGGGCGTCAAGGACCAGCGTTTCCCACCACTGCCTTTTAGTAATCAAGTCAGAATGTGACTAAATTCCCTGTGTGTCTAATTTTTTTTTCAATGAGGATCTACAGAAGTCTAAATTATATTTCGTGATTTTCACTCAAGTTGCTTAACTAGGTGCTAGTGAGATTCTCCACTAAGTTAATTATTCACATTTGCTTTTAGCATGTAAAAATCTCAGACTGAATCAGGCGCTAGTTAAGGTATCAACATTTTCTCTTTTTTTTCCATCTAATTTAATCTGAGCAAGTACGACCTAATTATTTAAGCAAAACTGTAGAAATTTAATCTGAACATTTGTGAATTTTTTGGTAAATCATTCATGTTTTGACGCAAAGGCACTGGTGATTTGGGCTGGAAATCTCCCATTAGTGTACAATATGCTATAACATGAAAAAAAAGTCATGATGAATTCTCAATGCTCAACTCAAGTCAAACCTTTTCTTTGCAATGATGTTTTATGGTATTGCATTTGTGCAATATGAATTAAACAGAAACATTTACCAGTTTTAAATCCATCCCACAGGGTTGCCATTTGTTCTGTACTGCCACCTGCTGCCGAACGCCCCATGAAAAATTCCAGAAAACAGGTGAGACATGACAGTCGTTGAATGAGCCCAGGGGCACCGTGACATCAATTTGTGTCGACAGCACGTGGCAGTACAGTACTTTTGTAGGACTGCTTATCAAGCAGAAAAATCTGCTCCTTAAACTCACAATTTCATTAACCCGTCATCTTCATCACTGTCTTGTACCTTTCAAACCAGGTCTTGATACTGTTAGCCAGACTCAGCTGTGGGTAAACTTGGTTGTTCCTCATATACAGCAGAATTCCCAGCAGCCTCTCTCGCTGCTCGCTCAGCAACATGGTCTCTTCGTCCTCCATGCCCACTGTCTTAAAAAGACATGTCCAAGTCTCATGTTGTGGGCTCAGACCTTTTGCCAATAATTCCTCATAAAGAGCCCAGGCGGTGCTTGGATCACCGTTTAGCATGGCTGCAGCAATTATATTGCCATAACTGCGAGATGATGGGGTCACAACCTGTCAAGATGACAATCAAATCAGATATATGACAATATAGTCGCTGTGATAGCTCTAACCTCCACCTTGCTGCGGATTGATGAAAATGTGTAAGAAACTGCTATTAAACAACCCAGAGTTTATTCACCTTCTTGAGGTCTTGTAGGAGGCCGATCGCCTCTCGCCACCTTGTTGTGCGGCTGAAAGACTTGATGAAGAGGCTATTAGCACCGGTATCCAAAGAGGGGAAGCTTTCTCGCATAATATCGTACACGTCAAATACTTCTTTGTCATGATTGCCATTCACGCATAGTGCCAGATACTGCAATAGGATTTTATAGGAAAGTGTTCCTGTTTCAGTGGCAATAAATGACAGCAGAGACCTATGGCAAAGCAGAACATACAAGAATTTGCAATTAATCACTAAACCTGAGTACCGAATGACAGCAGCGCTTTAAAAAAAACAACAACACAAGAGCTTCTAAGTCACATAGCAACCCTTTAAATCCTCTTACTTGGCAATATCCAACTCTGCCCCAGATTTTAATAGTGTAGACAACATGCTAATGTCAAATCGTTCCGGACTTCCAAGAGACTCCTTCAGTTTCTTCCATTCCTCAACAGATAACGGCTGGCCAGGAGGTTGCAGTTTTCCTGTAAAACACATCAGCCTTGATTAAATACACATTTCTTAAATTATATATAAATTTAAAAAAAAAACATAACGTAGCAAACACATTCTATAATTGCAAGCTCAAAAAATAAAACAAGCTTACACCCACACACGCCCTTTTACCGGTAATTAATTAATGTCTAACAGCAAGGTAATACTTGGATTCTTGAAAGTTGAATTTATCACTACCTTTCCTCACGGATGTGCTCTCCGCAGTCTCCTCGTGATGATTCTCTTCTGGGGAAAATCCCGCCTTCCTCTTCAGCATTTCTGCCGTCCTCTTCGCCGTACCAGCAGCGAACACGTATTTGGGGATAGGAGTATTTTTTCGGAGAAAAAAGTCCTTGCCCTCGCCATCTACCACACTGTCCCACAACTCATTTTTCGTTTGCCTGACGGTGCTATTTTTTAATTTGTTCTGCAAATGTGTCTGCCTACTGTTGTTTCTGCTCAATTTTGGGCTGGAGCTCCAGTCCATGGAGCACTTAATGTGTGCCGTGTTCGGCAACGCGAGGAACGCTAAAGATCCTTGATTAAAAAAAGGTAACGCAGACCTAAGGCACCGCTTAAGGCTTAATATCAGACTGGACCCCATGGCCAATGTCGCTCTGTTATGCTTAGAACTGAAGAACGGCCTTCAAATTCCAATATTTACAATAATTCTTTTTGTAAACAATCTGTATG
>CAAKHF010007301.1:0-11059 GCA_901007745.1 Hippocampus kuda
TACGCTAAGTCTACCATTGCTTCCATCCTTAAGAACAGGGGAGCTATTAAGGGTGCGTGTGTGGCTAAGGGTGTTTCTGTGTTGTCTAAGCAACGGTCTCAGGCAATAGAAGAGGTTGAAAACCTTCTGTTAATTTGGATAAATGAAAAGCAGCTAGCAGGGGACGGTGTGAGTGAGGGTATTATCGCTGAGAAAGCACGGCAACTTCACTCAGATATCATCAAGAGGCACCCTGGAAGTTCGTCATCCATTAATGATTTCAAGGCTAGCCACGGATGGTTTGAGAAGTTTAAGCGTCGGACAGGGATTCATAGTGTCATTCGTCATGGTGAGGCAGCCAGTTCTGATGTTAAAGCTGCCGAAGCTTACAAGGAATCATTCCTCAAGATGGTGGAAGAAGAGGGCTACGTTCCTCATCAAGTGTTTAATGCTGACCTTACAAGTCAGAAAGAAACAGGTGTCAATTAAGAGGTTTTTCATCAGCAAAAAGGAGTTTCCGAAGAGGCAAAGAAGAGAAGCCACACCGAAGGTTGAGTGACCTACAGTCCCAATGGACTCTCCTTCCAAACAGTCACTCCCTCCCTGCCTCCCTCCCATCACAAAGAAAAATAAAATGACTTTATTAAACAGTACGGTGTACAGTATTTCTTTAATTACAATACAATTGCACATTTATTATACATAAAATAAGGTATATTTTTGTGTAGTTTTAAGGCTTATTTAGTAGAAAATTATTTTTTATGGGGACTTAGGAACGGATTATTCTCATTTTAATGGTTTCTTATGGGAAATAAATGTTCGGAATAAGAACTTTTCGCCTTACACACACTTACTGGGAACCAATTATGTTCGTAAACTGAGGTATTACTGGTAGGTCCATTTTGACTGGAAAAAAAGCGGAAAAATCTCATCCCTGTGTAAAGTGCCGGGCCACGCCATCAAAACTAAATTTAAACAACCAAGTAAATCCTTTGGTCAGCCCTGTGCGCCAGTGGTTAGCGCATCAACCTCACAGTGCACAGGTCATGGGTTCGATCCTGGCTGTGGCCTTCCTGTGTGGAGTTTGCATGTTCTCCCTGAGCCTACGTGGGTTTTGTCCGGCTACTCCGGTTTCCTCCACATTCCAAAAACATGCATGGCAGGCTGATTGAACACTCTGAATTGTCCCTAGGTGTGAGTGTGAGTGTGGATGGTTGTTCGTCTCTCTGTGCCCTGCGATTGGCTGGCAACCCGTTCAGGGTGTCCCCCGCCTACTGCCCAAAGACAGCTGGGATAGGCTCCAGCATCCCCAGCGACCCGTGTGAAGATAAAGCCGAACAGAAAATGGATGGATGAAAGTAAATCTTTATTCATCTATTCGGTTCTCGATTCTAATAATGCACAGCTAATTACTGTATGAGTGCGTGTAAATGTGTAATTCAGTGGCTCTGTAATTTAATTTTTCAATCCCTAGTGATAATGCAATTGAATCGCTTTGTGCGGTCTTTTTTTGTCCGATAACAGCTTGAGCTTCTTTCAAAGATGTACTTGATTTCTCTGTAAAGTTTTTCGCAGGGGGGAGGGTGTTTGTCCTCAGTGAGGCAGGAAAGGAGATCATAATCCAGTCAATGGTTGCCATTTGAACAACAAGATGGATTCACTGTTGCCCCAGCAATGTGTGGGATGGGAGTTGGTACACAGCACAAGAGTTTCAACAAGACAATTAACCCACAACAAGAAACACTATGGAAAAAAAATCTACACTTCTTGATCCTTGGGTCTTTAGGCAAAACAAGTCTGTGTGCTAATATACCATATAAAATTGATAAATTAAGATTGAGTAAGTGTGTGTGCGATTGGCTGGCTACCAATTCGGGGTGTCCCCCGCCTACTGCCCGAAGACAGCTGGGAGAGGCTCCAGCACCCCCGCGACCCTAGTGAGGATGAAGCGGTTCGGAAGATGAGTAACTGTGTGTGCATGATTACTAGTTCTTACCTGCTGCTGCTCCACTGTAGCTTCGGGTCTGTTAAAAACGGAGACAGCGACTGGCCGGGCAAGGATTCTGGACCCCCCACGCAGCTACATCACATTTAACAGACAGGAGTCACACACTCAGAAATCATGCCCGTTTCATTCATATTTAAATGCAATAATCTTCCTTGAGAAAGATATCAAATTATTTGAAATAATACCTCGCATTCTCCTTGATTTGGGAGAAAAAGTAAGCCTTAAGTGACTAGAAGTCACATAGTTCAGTCACTTTAAAATGTCAATGTTATTACAGAATATATAAAGCATATTTACAAAAAAACGAATCTACAAATCCACAACCTATCAGCAACCATGTGGGGGCACTATTAAGTCAGATCCAAAAGGTTTGCAGTCTTCAAAATGTGCCAAAATAGAAATTGAAAATAGACAGCCTTTAAAATAATAATAATAATAATAATAAATAACACCAGTGCATTTTAAAAAAATGTCACATTATGACATTTCAGGGTGTTACAAACTTTTGTTTCAAGGTCAGTGTCATATTGACAAAAATAATCCTTCCTGGAGGAGTTGGAATAGCTTGAATTATGCTCAGCTTTCCATGTCCAGGGCTCTATGATGCGGCCAAACGTCATGCGTTTACTGAAAAAAAAAAAAAATTATATGTTGTACACATGCAACCAGCTAAAAAACTAATATTGAAACGAGGTGGGAAAAGATTGAGAGCACATGCACCACTGGCTGGGTCCCATTCACTTAAATGAGAGCCAGAGCTGGAGCCTTGGTGGTCACCCACCTTGACGGCCGTGGCCCCCGCCTCAAAGGTGGTGGCTAACGGAGAGTAATAACAAGCCATGCCTTTTTCTTTTTAACTGTACTTTTTACCTCGGTTGCTGTATACGACAATCAAGTGGATTTATTCGAAATTGGATACAGTGCAAATTGAAGAGGTCTAGCACTTGAAAATCTCAGTTGGGAGAGAGCGAAAAGCATCTGTGGATTGTCGTCAGGTTTGGAGTGGCCGGAGGCAGCACAGTAAACATTGGGGGAAGGGGGGGCTGCCAAGCTAATGGCCAATATGGATAGCCACTCAGACTTCCGCTGCCAAGCCTCTCTACCTCCAACACCAGATCCATAACACACAGGACGGGTAAAATGAAACTACAAGTAGGAGGGAAAACACTATGCTCGGGACTGTTGCAGTTTATCAATCATGGAGAACTACTCAGATTTCTGACACCTCAGTGCAACTGTATTTGAGGGCAACCAGAGCACAAAGCGAAATTTCATTGCCAGCATCCAAGTCATGGCGACTGTGTCATGGACAAAGTTCCATATATTTACACGAGAGTCACGTCTACATCAAGAATTACATACCAGTAACCCGTATGCTAAAAAAGTTGGTTCTTGTTGCAAATATTGATGTATCCACAAAAACGAAGTGACTCACTCAGTGGGACTTTAACTGCATGTGACTCAGGCTTAAACATAGTATTTTGAATACAATCAGGTACAATAGCTTTTTTTTGTGTGGGTGTGTGCAGGGTTGAAATGTATAAAGTACTTTTTCTAAAATGTTAGAAACCTTGTATCTGCCTTCGTATACCTACTAATGGGGGCTGCCATTTTTAGATCTTTTCATACAATACAATACAATACATGCTGATTTATATAGCGCTTTCACAACAGCGATCCCAAGAATACCAATTTAAAATAATGTGTCACAACTTCACCCATTCCTGTCTGCTTTAGTGACCAAGAAAGCCAGTTAGTAAAATATTCAGCAATGAGAAGCTTCAGAATTCATTTCATAACATTTACAAAAGATACAGAAACGATCATAAACATCATCTACAAGTACCAAATAAGTTGTGAGCCAATCTGGATATGATTTTTTTTTTTTTTTAACGGATATCATTCAAATCAAGTTGATTTAAGCTACAACACTTAACGCTGACAACCTCTGAATGTTTTTCGTCTTGGTCATGGTCTACACAGGGTTGAATAAGGAAATCAATCACTGTCTGTTCTTAAACTTACTTCATAAAACGTAATATTAAAATCATCGTGTTGTGTTGCTACATACAGTGTATTCTTGCTTTAAAATTTGGGGTGCTTAGTTCGCTTTTAAAGCTCCTGTGATCTTATACTTGCATTTTTCAAGCGAACTCGCTGGAAACATTCAGCAAAATGGTTCATGCAAACTTACCACAGCAGGAGAAGTGACAAACTTTGCACAGGAATACATGGCTAGAACCTAAGAAAATGAGACAATTTGCAATTTGAGTCATTGTTACACGCAGGGTCCCAGAATGGAACTTCAACATTGAGATAAGTTTATAATCAAATTTTAGGGCATGCTACATCAACATGAATTAGTTTGTGATTGCAGTTATGGGTTGGGTTTGCACGTTCGGGGACATTCTGATAAAACACCTAAAGGACATTTTCGGAGGTATAAATGACGCTAATATTGCCAACTAAGCAGGACTGAAATAAGTGTGGAATATTGTGCGTTACGGGACAGCTCATCCATGAGGCTAATCCAATTGTCAACAAACGACTGCTGGGATCAACTGGAGATTTTAAGTTCACCGATGAAGAGGGGTGAAAAGGCTACAGCTCCGCTTGCTCACAGGCGCCATTTCCTGAAGCCTGGAGGACACTTCAGCCCAAGCTGTCATCTGTCTTTTTGATTGGTAAACAAGCCGTAAAATAGTTATACTGTCATCAAAACACTGACCTCGTTACTGATCTACATCCCAACTGGTTGTCCTGGCACATTAGTGTGACACACGGCCGGAGCTAGCCAGTCCCAATATCAAGTTGCTAAGCTAACCACCGTAGCTGAAGGTCAAAATGAATTACTAAGGACCAGACACAGCCGATAGACGGTTGAGAGCGCAAACCTATCAAACCTGTATTTTCCGCACAGTACAGTGCGTGCAAGGCTGATGATGAATTAGTATTTTAACTTCGAACTGCAGGGTCCATGCAGGAGGTGCCTGAATGAAACACGGAAGGCCCGAAGAGGGAATCTGACATCTTACATCTATCTCGTCCATGAGTAGTCAAAGCAAATCAGCCGCGCAATGGCGTGTGACCGAAAATCTCGTGTAGAGACAAGAAAACAATTTTTTGCATGGATGCACAATAGGGAACTAATGGTAAAACTTTATATACATTGACACAAAGAAGTGACATGCGAATCAGCTGACATCCATTGGCGGACATAGCTATGGTGCTCAACAGTGCAGTTAGAAGCCTTTCCTGACAGCTCACGCAGAACTAATAATGTCATAGACGGATGCATTAAAAAGCTTTACGAGTCTCCGTGTATGAATGAAAGACCATATACAGCATAAATTACCGGTTAGTTACGTTTTCGGGAGGGTCCGGAATTAGCTTCTCTGGCACCCAGCGGTAGTCAATGAACGTAGACCGCAAAAGACCGTCACCTTGTCATTTATAAGAAATGTGTGTACGTCCTAATCGCCCATTGGATAGAGAATCTCAGCTACTCTTGTAATATCTGACGTCATCGGGAAACGTCCGTGATTGTAGCCTATTGGAAATGGGTTTGTTGCTTTAGTAAGTATTTAATTGGTTAAACTCTGTGTAGGTGGAACTACTGAACCGAGAGCACGAACAATGATTGGACAATTTTGCCGGGTGACGAGAGTGACCTTTCAAACACATCCGGTGTCCTCTTCGGCTATTGGATAATCGATAGGAAGTCCAGACCTACAAAACAACAGTACCATAGATATCACAATGAGTAGATACCACAAGACCACCGATAGAAATAGAGATAGATATACCCAGGTGCCGAGTGGTGGAAACTCTCTCTCTCTCTCTCTCTCTCTCTCTCTCTCGCTCTCTCTCTCTCTGTCTCTCTCTCTCTCTCTCTCTCTCTCTCTCAATCAAAGCCGGATTTTGTCTTCGCCACTCCAAAATCTTAATTTGATAGAAAATATTTCAAAAACAAATTTGTTTGACTTTAAAATCGAGTGGAAGAGCATTTCCCGGTAATTGTTCCTCCTCTTATATATATATAAGTGGTTGGCATATTACATTAAAAAGTTAAGTTAAAATATTTTTCACACAAACTGAATTCCAATGAAGTTGGGACATTCTGTTAAAACAAATAAAAATGGAATACAATTATGTGCAAATCATGTTAGACCTACTGTATATTTAATTGAATACACTACAAAGACAAGATATTTAATGTTCAAACTGATAAACATCACTGTTCTCAGCAGATAATCGTTAACTTTGATTTTTATGACTGCAACACGTTCCAAAGAAATCTGGGACAGGTGGCAAAGAAGTGAAACGTATTTGCTCCCATCCCTGATTCATTCTGTACCTCATAATTCTGCTCTCCTCATTGTTTGTTTGTTTGTTTGTTTTATTGAACATATAAAACACAATACAACAATAAATTGACAAAAGTGAAAGCAAGCAAAAATTGTAAAAGGAAAAGAAAAAAACAGTCATCATCACAATTCTATATTCAAAGGAGTAGGTGGAAGTAAGAAACTTATCTAGTCCTACCCCTTGTTCTGTAGCAACATATGAGTTGAGACTTTTTCAATACAAAAAGAAAAAAATCAACATATCATCAATGCTTTTATCCTTATGTGTGCTGTATTGTACTGTATTGCTATAATTCATGCAGTAATTCACTGCACTTATTCTCATACATAATCAATCATCTTTAACTAACAAGACAAATAAATTGTAAAGAAATATTAACGTAACTGCTATTTGTAGTCTGCATCCCTGATTTATTTTTTTAAATGACATACCGGTACATACAAAAAAAAAACCCTCTAACACAAAATGAATAACCCAATGTTAAGTCAGTAACCTAATAATTAAATAACTAATCATCACATTGTGATTATCACACACCCATTCCTGTATGTATAGAAAGTCAGATTTAATCCTTCATGAAGTTGCCGTAGACCACTTCTCCTCTTCCCCCTCATGCAACAGAAAAGCTGAGAGCAAGAAGCAGAGAGCAGGGTCACATCACATGCAACATGATAAAATATCACGCAGCTCTCACACTCAGACATAATTTGGAACAGAACAAAATCTTCGCCAAAGCTCCCTTGGCCTCCAACAGAAAAAGATCTGACACTTAAGAATGCCATAAATATGGTGCCGGACCAACTGTTTAACTTTGTGGCATGCACATGTGGAATTTCAGTGGAACCCTCAGTGAGCATTTTCAGGTTACGTTGCACGACAGCAGAACGGTTGTCTCTAACTGCCAGAACATCATTAATTAATTTGCGCAGTAAAGCATGAAGGCTCCGAGCAAAACAGTGTTCTTTGACGATGGCAGTTCAGCACGACTGTCGCCCCGCAACTCATAGGACTCCTGAATGGTCTTGGCCACTGTTTATCCACTTCTCAAATACTTGAGCACGACACTGATCTTGTTCATCTATGAAGTGAAAGAATCAGGTTTTAAAATGCGTTAAAACAGGACACAACCACACCCTCTACAAATGTAGGCAGCTTGCAGGTCATTGATGCCAGTCCAAAAGATCTCAACACAGTTCAAACAATATTGAGTCACTCAATGGTTGCAGTGGACATCCATCCATCCATCCATTTTCTAATCTGCTAATGCTCACAAGGGGTGCGGGTGTGCTGGAGATTATACCAGTTGACTTCGGGCAGTAGGCGGGGTACACCCTGAACTGGTTGCCAGCCAATCGCAGGGACACATAAACAGCCTGGGAAAAAAAAAAGAAGAAAAAGTTATAGTCATGAATGAAGTCATTTGTGCCGAAGTCCGAGAGATCTGCTGGCAGACCAGTTCTTACATGGACAGCCTTGTCATTAAGACATAAAGAGAATTTCACATACTCATGGTATACCTTTCATTGGTTCAATAAACAGAAAATGTATTTGAATAAAATAAACTGACCAGCGGCGTATGTTTTGAGCATCACTTTCCGTGTCAAATTAGAGCGCCTACCTCTGTGGAAATTGTTCTCTGACATTTTACAGGTAATTTTGACCCTCTGCCCAACTTTGCTGACAGCAAGGGCACGTCCAGTTAAAAATGTTTATAATATAATTTGCATGTTAAGAGTTTGAGGTGGCCCAGTGGTTACGCGTCAAACTCACAATGCAGATGTTGTGGGTTTGATCCCGGCTCCGGCCTTCCTGTGTGGAATTTGCCTATTCTCCCTGGGCCTGTGTGGGTTTTCTCCGGGTACTCCAGTTTCCTCCCAAATTGTAAAAACATGCATGGCAGGCTGATTGAACACTCAAAATTGTCCCTCGATATGAGTGTGAGCGTGGATGGTTGTTCATCTCTGTGTACCCAGCCTGCTGGCAATCGGTTCAGGGTGTCCCCCGCCTAATGCCCGAAGACAGCTGAGATAGGCTCTAGCACCCACTGCGACCCTTGTGAGGATAAAGCAGATCTCAAAATGGATGGATGTTAAGAATTTTTAAAACATATTCTGTCACTTTAACTCATTTTTAAATGAGCATCTTCTGCACCAAAACATTTTTTGGTCTTCGGACATCGTGCATGTGTTTATTCAGCTGCTGAATATTGCTGGATTCTGTTTGGATGTGTATATGTACTCGCACTTGTAGTTTGTGTTTTTCCAGTTCCTCAGCACGCACATAGGTAGTGGCTATGTAAATTTCACAAGCAATCTCATAATGGCTTTTTGTGGTGCACCAGCTTTTACAAGCCTTCCACAGTATAGGAAATAATCAGAATTCATGCTCACTCATACTGCCCCAGTAAGAAGGAACGAAGGATATGGTTGGATATGTTAGGGAGGGGCCAGCTGGTGAGCCTCAAGTGTGAGGTGCAGAGCATCCTGGCTGAGGAGGCTGCCACCTCCCTAACAGGATGTTTGTATTTTCTTTGCATCTCTGTATGAGGGTAAAGTATTAAGAATAAGAATAAGAAAACCTTTATTCATCTTCCCAATTTACAGCAGCAAAGTTATGAAAGGAATTGAATTGACGGTCGGAGAATAAAAGTGATTACATTCATTGTAGTTCAAGTCGCATTTCTCTTAGCTACTAGGTGCAAAAGTCCAACCAATATACTGATATAATTAACAATTGTGTTCAAATTGAACAGTTCGAACAGCGTGGTGATTTTAATCAAACTGTACAACTGGAATATACCTTCGTCTGAATGTATTTTCTGAACCTAATCCAAGAGTTTATGTTTGAGAATTAAATGTGAAACAGAGTTTTAAAATAATAATGAATAATAAATTTAAGTGTGTATTTTCCCATTATGACTGATGCCCAGGTAGCGCAAAAACTTTGGTAGAAAGTGGAAAAAAAAGTCACGAAAAGCCTAGTAGAACATCTGAACTTTATTTGGGGCTAATTGTCGCACTGTAAAGTGTGGCAGATGTTTGCTGACTCTAATTTTACATGAGTTTGAATATTAACGTTTTTTTATTAGAAGAGGTTGTGTGCACGAGTGCAACCCCCTAATCATTTTTTCTATTTTTAATTCCCCTCCTGAAATGTTAAAAAATAATCTCTCTGCGGTCAGGCAAACAGTTCATCTGCTTTGACTGCAAACTGTTCCAGGATTGCACAGAGAAAAGAATTTGAAATTGAGTTAGAAAGACAAGTTAATGTGCAATTTGCATCAAGCACTGCAATTCCATCTCATTTTGAAAAAAAATTATTAAAAACTCTCATTTTGTTGTCTTTCAATCAAAACAGTTATCCAGGACACTAGTGACTAGACCACACCAGTAATCTAGACAACGTACTTGCACATAAATCTGATTTTATATTTTAAAAATAACTCCTCTGAACTATGACATTTCGACCATTACCTCGCTTAAAAAAAAAATCATTAAAAAGTCAGATTTCGTTATCCCACAAAGAGGCCAGTTCAAGGGCATAGTAGGCCACCCAAGGTAAGGTATTCAACGAAAGAACTTTCACTTAAATCTGATTTTATATTTCAAAATTAAGCACCTTTGAACGCTACGATTCAGACAAATGCCCCAATTTTTTTTAAAGGCCTCTGAATTTGACAATTTTGACCTTTAACCATGTTTAAAAAAAAATCATTAAAAATTCCAATTCCATTATCCCGCAACCAGTCTACAGGACACTTGCCCACCACAGTACTCCAGACAAAGTACTTTTACACAAATCTGATGTTGCATTTCAAAGCAAAAGGTTTCAGAAATTTGCAATTTTGGCCATTACCCCTGATTTTAAAAAAATATACTGAAAATTCAAATTTCGTTGTCCTGTAACTAGACAGGTTCCAGGACACACTGGACAACCCTAGGTATACAGCCAAAGTACTTTCATACCAATCTGATGTTGCATTTTAAAATAATTTTTTTCTGAAATCTGCAATTTCGACTGTTAAACCTAATTTTAAAAAATTATCCATAAAAATTCAAATTTCATTATCCCATAAATATACCACTCTAGGACACACTAGGCAACTCAAAGTATCTACAAATCTGATGTTACATTTCAAAATTAAAACTCCTCTAAATTTTACAATTTTAACCTTTACACATGGTTTTTAAAAAAGAATTAAAAATTACAATTTCATGATGCCGCAACCAGATCAGTCTACAGAACACTAGCCCACCCCAGTACTCCAGCCGAAGTACTTTCGCAGAAATCTGATGTTGCATTTCAAAATAAAGGGTCTCAGAAATCTGCAATTTTGGCCATTAACCCTATTTGAAAAAAAAAAATCCATAAAAAATTCACATTTTGTTAATCCGTAATTATACCAGTCTGGGACACACTAGACAAACCAATGTATCCACAAATCTGACGTTGCATTTCAAAATTAAAATTCCTCTGAATTTTGCAAATGAATGTATGATTGCCTCATATTGCATTAACACACACACACACACACACACACACACACACACACACACACACACACACACACAAACACACACACACAAAACATATATGTGTACTCTTTATTTTTATTCCAATAGTGCATAAGCGTGAGCATACACTTATTTGACAGCTGAGCTGCATTCAATATTGTCAAATGCACAGATGAGCTCACGGCTAAGT
>CAAKHF010007302.1:13969-32105 GCA_901007745.1 Hippocampus kuda
GGGGGGGAGTACCGTGGGAGTCAACATTACCTTTAATCACAGGGTTGTGATAGTACAGGATAAAAAGTTCCCAGTAGCAGAGGGGAGTGGGATTATCCAGTAGTAGGAAAACAAAAAAAAAGACTCGCAGGGTCCATGAGGAAGAGGGAACGAGGAAATGTTTTTTATCCCCATTGTCATTATTATTATTTTTATTATTGTAATTTAGCTAACCTCAAAAATGGGAGCGGTATGGGAGTGGCAGCCATTCTGAATGTGACCAGGATGGGATGGGAGTTGTTTTCACCGTGACGAGACGGGGCAAGGTTTTTTTTTTAAAATACCTGTACTACCGTCTGGGATAGACAGTATGGGATGATTTTGCTGAGTCCTGAGCAGTCCCAATCACAAAGCATAAACTACCATCCCACCGTCATGGACAGTCACTGGGTTGAGCAGGAGGTGAAGTCAATATTTACTGCTCCAAGCACAAATTGTAGGGCTTTTTAAAAATGTCTAAATGTTTATATCAGGGCCGTATATATTCATATAAAATTTAAGAAAGCCATACAATTATGGCCAAGAATAGCATTAAGACCCACTGAATTTGAACGTGACACAAATAATTTCTCGAAGAAATTAGAGATGATGTATTTTTCTCATAGATTAACTCAAAAGATACTTCAGATATGTGAATGTCCATTGATTGAAACAAGAACAGCTCAACAAACTCAAAAGCCTTCTCTGTGTTCATTCCCTCAGCTGAGGTATGAGCACTTTGTATGAGCGAGGGGGAGGGGAGGGGGGGAAAATCAGAGTAGAGCCACAGCCACCCCAACCAACATGTTCAGATATGTGAGTGAAGTGTGCATATGCTGTGACATTCCCCAGTATCGTGCAGCAGTGACATGAAGCACAGTCATCATGCAGGAATGCCAAGGCGAGTTGAAACTCAACGCCTGCTCGCACAGCCCACAGCAGGAATGCGCGGAAAGCAGGTATGGAGTCTGTCAACCCAACATGTGTTCAGAGGTGAGCTGCTTGCAATGCAAATCCTTCACAGAGGACATAATGCAAGAACAAGAGGCATAATTATACGACCATCAACATATGTTATACAATGGTCCTGGACCACTGTTGTATATATTTTTTTATTATTGCCTTGCAATAATAATAATACCAGTAATATAGTTGGAAAAAAACAAAAACTGTCCATTTGAATAATAAGTGATAGGGATAAAAGTGTATCAAGATTTCTGAAAAAGTACTAGTTTTCAGCGAAAGCTTAGCCCAAGAATGGCATTCAAATTTTTTCTAAGTGTGTACATGTTGTCCTTCTTCATTTCCATAAGGGATTTCACCTTATGTGTCTTTAAACTGTCCCTTTGTTTTACAAAGTCTCCATTTCAATATTCAAACCAGCAAAACCGACAGAATGACAAGCTGAGAGTTGATGATGTATAGATTTAAGTTGGCACGACCGTGCATGGCACTACGTTGGATTTCAGGACTAACCAATTATTGATGACCTTGCAAACTGACAAATGGGCATTGAAGGGTTCTTCAAATACTAAAATGAATAAAAGATCAACCGGCATCTTCCCCCGGGAGGTCGAGTCTCAGATTCAGGTAGGGCACTATGGTTTTCATCCCGGCCGTGGAACAGAGGACCAGCTCTACACCCTTTGCAGGGTCCTCGAGGGTACATGGCAGCTTGCCCAACCAGTCTACATGTGCTTTGTGGACTTGGAGAAGGCGTTCGACCGAGTCCCTCGGGGAGTTCTGTGGAGGGTGCTTCAGGAGCATGGGGTACCGAACCCACTTATACAGTCTGTTCCGTCCCTATACCACCAATGTCAGAGTTTCGTTCGCATTGCCGGCAGAAAGTCAGAATCGTTTCCAATGAGCGTTGGACGACGCCAAGGCTGACCTTTGTCACAGATTCTGTTCATAACCTTTGTGGACAGAATTTCTAGGCGCAGCCTAGGTGTTGCTGGCATCCCGTTTGGTGGCCTCGTTATTGCATCTCTGCTTATTGCAGATGATGTGGTGCTGTTGGCTTCTTCAAGTCGGGATGTGTAACTCTCACTGGAGCAGTTCGAGTGTGAAACGATTGCGATGAAAATCAGCACCTCCAAATCTGAAACAATGGTCCTCAGTCGGAAAAGGGTGGCGTGCCCTCTCCGGGTTGGGGATGCGATAGAGAAATCTATGAGCAAGATGGTATCATGTTTTAAGTTTCAGTTAATTTGGGCATGTCTGGACGTTTGGGTGCGTACTCAGCGCAGAGGTGTCGGCCGTTTGGGCGGAGGGCTGTTTGAGTATTCACGTCAAAAGAAGGAGGGCAAACAGATGGAAGAAGGCTCGACTCAATCACAACGTGGGAATAAACAAATTGGGAACAAAGTGTTGTTGAATATCAAAAGACGGTTTGGGAACAGCTGTCGCGCTCAGGCAGACATTTGTCATCAGCAAAGTCTGTGACTTGTGTATTCGGGTAGACCAGACTGCGAGGTGTTAGCGTATCAGATCACTACCGAGGGGCCGGACCGGGGGCGTGGTATGCAAATCTCGGGGGCAGTGTTTTTCTTGTATTTTGCATATGTTAACAATAAAAGTCCGACAGGAGGACAAGGGACTCTTAAGTGCGATCACGGAGCAACTCCCCGTCGTTCGCTCTCAGAGATCCACTTCCGCCGAAGAAAGACAATCTTCCCTGTGGGCCGAGTCATTTGTTTAACTTAATCCGAGAAAAACTCTGACACAACATTATTGTAAAAAGCCTTCTTAGTTTGTTTGAAGTGCTGCTAAGTGAAGTACACAAACACAATCATGACGCAGTTGAGATGGTCAAGACGTGAGGAGACAAAATCGTGAAGAATCATTTGTAGTTCAAAATAAGATACGTTTCGAAATAATTTTGAGGTTGAAAAAGCAGCAAAGGCGTTGCGGCCCCACATTCAACATTTTGAAACTTACTAATTTCTTGAACCCCAAATCCAGTCGTCACTGTTTCCCATTAGAAATCCTCATAAACAAAGAAAGATGAGCAAAGACAAAGTATTCTGGTGAAACGATATATCAAATGACTTTGTTCACAATTCAAGCATTCAGTATTGCTTAAAACATTATACTCCAGCACACTTATCCTAATGATGATGTCATATAAATACATTTGGTATGTTATGAGATAATTGACAGCTGCCAGACAGTGTTGAGGTTTTTTTTTTCGTGAAAACTTACCGCTAACGACATACCAAAGCCCAACTGATCCTTACTTTGACGTTATCATTCCTTCAAGGAAAGAACCACTTTGGTGACAGCTTCACTCGTGAGAATTCTCGTGGCTTTGAAGACAGGCATAGGCAGCTCCTTTATCTTGTGCCTTCGCACTACATTCTTCTTGTTATTATATTTCCATTTGTTGTGCTCCATTGCATTTGACTCTGGTCTACTACTTCATGGGCTGTCCCCGAAAATCATAATTATCTTTAGTAGAACATGTGCAATTCGTTCTGTGGATCATGTTAGATGCCTATCTTTTTCCCGTCAGAATGAGGAACAGGACGTTAACAAAGCAAGATTCAATCTTGCAACACTACTGTTTATTTAATTAGATGGCACGTCGGTTGAATAATGTGTACGACTCAAGGAAGAAAATGAAGCCCATCTTTTTAGACACCGTTATAATCTTAATATTTACTAATATGTAGATGTATAATCTTTCCTGATTGACGGACAAATGGCCTTGATAATGGGCTGCACACTCCATTGTCCTGGTTCTGATGTGAACTACATTCAAGATGATTTTTTTTTCCTGATTGCAGGCAGCATAAATCCTCTGTGTGTACTGCAGCTAGATGACCCTCCACAAAAGTTTAATACCCCCGTTTTGAAGAACACAGCCAGTCCTGCCTGGGATCAGCCTTTTGTCTTGTAAATTTCACAACACACAAGCATCACAGAAACTACTACTGCCTTCCTCTCTCTCTCAAAATTAGTATTTTTCTTACTCACTGTAATATTTGTCCCCTCAGTGAACTGAATGGCCGATCAAAAGAACTTATTATTCTGTTGCTGAATGATGGACAACCTCAAGAGGGTGAGGAAAAAAATGTTTTGTGTGTGCGGGTGTTTTTATTTTATTTTTTAATTTAAGGTGCTTTGCACCCATCCTTTGAACATCACATTGTTGGTTCTGTTTGACTAAATTTGTATGTTCTCTGGATTTCAGAAAGCCTTCTGGGCCAGGTGTCAGTGCCTTTTGACCTTGTTAGGAAGCAGCCCAAAGGAAAACAAAAATTTTCACTCATGACCAAAGATGTAGTGACGGGATCACTTACTACTGATGTAAGACTCACTTATCCTTTTTTCTTCTATCAGAGATTTTCCAGCAGCAGTGTTGTAGCATATTAACTTTGGGGAACCCCATTCTTCAGTTTACCTACCTGGATCCCAGTGAGGTGAGGTCCTGGCAGCCTCCAACCCCAGCTTCCACCAAAAGAGTGGAGATGGACCGTACTGTCATGCCCTGTGGCACGGTGGTCACCACCATCACCGCAGTCAAGAGCAAACCGGGCCGAGTGCTCCCTCCAGGACTGAGCATTGGTACAACATTAAAAATATGATCATTAGTCCTTGTAAATATTAACTCATTCAGTACTAGCCAATTCTGGACCAAGTCTGAAAAGACGTTTAAAAACGTCTTTGGGAGTGAATGAGTTAATAGAACAATTACAATGTGCGTCTGCCTTTTCGAATGGTAAAGTGCTGTAGGACAGCCAAATGAATTGCATCAAGGCTTTGTTAGGAGTCTCACTAAATTGATGCAAACTCAACTATTTTTGCTTCAAGTTGGAGGCCCACCTCAGCCACGAATGGTGTGATTCTTTTGGAAAGCAAATCAACAGTCAATAAGATGCCTGCGCTCGAGACTAACTATTTGCATTTGGTTCACCCAAATGTTGTTGTTGGTTGATCAGTGCTATAGTTAGTTGTCTCCAAAATTATGACTGCATCACATTCACAGAGCTGCTAACCAGCAGAAATTCACATCCTGAATAATTTTTCGGCTTTTTCATATTTTTGAATTTCAGTCAGGAATGTTACAGTGGGAGTGCGTGTGGAAAAGTGTTTTGTATATTTAATAGTAATACTTCAAAGAATAAATCACTCACGGCTCTCACTCAAGTGAATGGGACCCAGCAAACGGCGCGTGTGTTTGCGAAAAGTTTTAGACCAAGGTTCAGTATTTATAATAAATATTGTTTTTAGAGCCAAGGAGACTTTGGCTGGCTATACATGCACAAGCGATCATTTTTTTCAGTCAACACATCATGAAATTTGGGCACAGCCTAGAGCCCTGCCTTGCACAGAGGCCTCAGAAAACAAATCATTGGGTGGAAGTGACGTCATTTATATTCCAGTCAACTGAAAAAATATTGAAGCTGTCTACATTGGGGATTGTGTTTTTGTTGCTTGTTGGAGGCAATAAATAGTTGTGTTTTCACACCAATTTAGGCTGGCTTTGTTGCATGAACTGATGAAGCCGACTGGATGAGAGGCAAAATGTTTTCCAATACAAACTGAACAGTCCAGTCATGATTGATTAAGTATCTTGAGAGTTAGAACCAATGACTTTGTAATCTTCCATTTTGCTGGTGCCAGTGATGCGCTTAACATTTCATATTTACCTTAAAGTCTGTTGTCTTTACCTTCAGATTCTTCCCAAAAAGCGATGATTCAGAAGCCCAAGCTTCCTGAGCGGCGTGTTTCCGAGCAGATGTCAATGTCGGGAGCAACAGTTAGCAAAGCCCTGTCTTCTTCAGACACAGAGTTGCTGATGCTAAACGGCACTGACCCTGTGGCTGAGGCCGCCATCAAACAACTCCATGAGTCTGCCAAGCAGAAGCTCAGGTCCCCTGTGAAGAAGAGTACAATCATCATCTCTGGGATTGCCAAAGTAAGGATGAGTTAGCTCAGCAACAGAGTTGACGTGCATTTCCGCTTGACTATGATTATTTTCCCAGACTCCGTTGTCCCAGGATGATGAGATGGCTCTGATGGCAGGCTACGCTGCAGCGATGGATGCTTCAATGTCAGACGAAAGCTCCTCTCAGGATATGACCACGGCGCTTATGTCGGGGACCAGTAGCCCACCGGAGGGTTCGGAACACGAGGATGGTCCCAGAGGAGTGGGCCGTCCTCCCGAGAATTGGGAGAGCAACACCGGAGAGGATCTAAATCATACCTCACTCTCCATGTGTGTGCCGGAGGTCAGCTGCAAAAAGAGAAGAGGTGAGACATAGTGTAATTTTCCGTTTTGTACGACAGTGCTAACCTCCAAAGTCAAACACAAAAAAAGTCGGACGGGTTGGAGTTCGACCTGAATTTTCTGGGAAAGATATGCCTCAAGAGTCAAACAAAACTTGAATTTCAAACCATCATTGAATGATGTAAGGTGAGAACCACCTTCTCTTGAAGTTCACTGAACGTCTAAAGCACGGGTGACAAAGTCAAGGCCCGGGGGCCATATCCGGCCCCCACGTCATTTTATGTGGCCCGCGGCAGCAAATAATGTGTATCAACATTCATGATTCTTGCTGAAATCTGCACCGAAATGTCAAATTATCATGGGTAATAAATAACATTGAGGTTTTGTACCCGCCCTCGGGGTAAGCCGTAACTCCGAAGTGGCCCGCGACAAAGAATGAGTTTGACACCCCTGATCTAAAGTATTACTTCTACAGCTTTTCAGTGGGGTTTTTTTTGTCTTTTGTGGTGCCACCACAGAATGTGATTCTATCAGTTATCAGCAAAATGGGTGTCCATCATTGACGGGCTGAGACGTCCGTAGGTAATTGACCCAGTTAGTGACCATCACCCTGACGGAAGAAAACCCACTTCCGTCATTGCTTAGTCCATCATTTTTTGTAACAGACCTTCTATCAGTACTGGCGGAATGCCCACCTCCGGACATTGGAACAACTTGGAAGTTAACCAATATTCTGGAACAGATTGTGTTCAACTTTGGAGGTTTATTGTTATTTACATCTCAAGCTCAGTAATTAAAAAAATTACAAAGCAGATTTTGACCACTTTTTGTTTGGGAATTTTCTTGGTTCTATGGTCTCTTTTCTTTTCTCCCTTTCCCCTTCACTGTCTCACTGTTTGTGCTATGATTACCCCTATCTTAGAGGAAAGCAGTCCTAAGCGCACGTTATGTCCAGATGAGTAAGTTACCACTTGTGGATAGTAGTACTACTCTAGTTTTTATTGTGTGTAGTTTGAGTAGGTAGAACACATTGTTCACTTCAAAGCATTTCTAGTTTCATATTTTCATGTATTTATGAACTTCTCAGTGAACTAGTGTGCTTATTATTCTATCATAGTGCACAATGACAACCATTTTCACTCACACTTTAAACTAGTATTCATGTGGGCATGTGGGAGAAAACCCCGGTGTTGTTTGGCAAACACACAATGCTGCTCATCATCAAGAGAACACCATAACTAGTGAAGCCTGGTGGTAGTGGCAGCGTCATGTTTTGGGGCTGTTGTACTTCAACTGGAACCGGAGCCATAGTCAAGATGAAGGGAGTTACACACGGTTCCAAAAACCAAGCTTTGTCAGGCTTCAGCTCAAAAGCAAAAAAAAAGTCAGGAAAAGCATTCTAGAACACCTGAACTTTATATTGGATTAATCAGTGGCACTTTAAATTATGGCAGGTTTGTGCTGACTCCCATTTAACATCAGTTTGAGTTGGAGCAGATCCTTCTGAACAAAGCCACATCCCCACTTAGACAGTGTGCACATTTGTGAAAACTTTAATTTCCAGTGTAACATTAATAGTGGAAAAAAGTTTTGAAATTGTGTAGACTTTTCAAATCCACTGTTTATACTGTGTATGCCTTTATAGTCGCGTGCGTGTGTGTGTGTGAAAGGCTGTTTAAATCGGTAATACCATATTTGAACAAAATGCATTCACTATGGAGTATCCATATATTTAATTTGTATGTTCGTTTACCGCTTATTGGTAACCAGAATTTCTCAACACAAACGTGCATTCAAGTGCCTCATGCCATTAGTTTGTGTTAACGCAAAACAAAAACAAAAAAACTGAAATGATGACACTTAGTCTCTCCCCTGCTCTGCACTATAGGCAGCTTCCTTCAGAAGAGCGCCAAGCTCTTCTTCCGGCGGCGGCATCAGCGCAAGGACCCCGGAATGAGCCAGTCGCACAATGACCTGGTCTACTTGGAGTCTCCTGCCACTGTTGAGCGGGCCAGCAAAACCGCCACACTCAGCCGCATGCTCAGCCGCAAAAGCAAAAGTAAAGCCAATGGCGCCACCTCAATTGGGCAACCACCTGCGTGACACCTCCCCCTTCGACAACTACCACCTCATACTTGCACAGTGTACGTCGTTGGGATTTTCGTCTTCCAATGGCTGGCCAAGCATAGTGGGGCACCTGCATTATTTGTCACAAAAACTGCAGAGGATGCTCTTTTTCTGCTGCATGCTGTTTCAGTGCAAGTGTGTGCGAGTGGGCGTACTTTCATTTTATTTCAGAGGATATTGTGCATGTTTCCTCAATTTGGTTTTATGCAGCCTTCTCCAGAGTGCTTGTTTGGCCTTGTTATCGACAGATGGGACTGATGTGGGCCTTTGTCTCTACCTCCCTGATGTTGAGTTTGAAATTTCAACCATCCCTGCTGTGAACCGTAGCTTCAACAGAACCAATGACGAAGATGAGAGTGGGATCGGAGGATTTGCACAGATTTCAGTGTACTGCTATTTTCTATTTTCAGTGCAATGACTGCGCGAAATTATTCACAAAGGGAGATGATGCATTGCATCGGATTTTCGGTGTAAGTTGTATGACTACTTCTGAGCACAAATACTATACTACCAAATATGGTAGTTAAACACATTTGTATGCATCAAGGTATTTCTTTTAAGTTGTACTCAGAGGTCAGTGTGTGTGTGATTTGCAAATACAGAAACACCTGTAACATATCAAAAGAAGTATCAGCCATGCATTATCACCATGTTAAATACAGAGTGGAATTAAAAAAAATTACAATGAAATAGGAAAATCAATGTCCGAGATATCATAGATACAAACTCACACCACTGTTGATAGGATAACGTGTGTCTTTTTGTGTGTTTTGGAAAATGCAAATGTGTTGCATCTTCCCAACACTTTTTATTTTTATGATGTACGCTAAAATTACCATCTTTGACCTTCACCCTGCAACTGTGACATCACTCACTCAAACTACGCTAATTGTGTTTCACACAACCAAACAAAATGTTTTCTATTTAACCCTCCAGTTCCTTGGTTTGATAGCCACTGTCCCGCGCATAATGCATTGTTTTTAGCATCCTGTATCTTTGAACACAATTGAACATCTTCATAAAGAAATCCGGCTTATGATTGTATCTTTTTTTTGTATCATTCATGTAAAAGGCGTGTCTGCAGGCTGTGGTGACTACTATACCTTCATTCTTTCATTCATAAGATGCAAAAGAATGTGCAGTGCTAAGATTGCCTTACAGTAGTTCTATACATTTTGCCACAAATGCGCTCTAGAAAAGAATGTGACTCAGCTTTTGGCACAATCATTGGGAGCACTGAAGGAAGAACTGAGACGGACATTCAGCTGTGTCCCTACATCATCCCCAATCGCATCAAAAAGCCTATGCACTTAAGAAAACTTGGACTGCCGTGTTGATGCAGTTGGATATTTGTTGAAACTCATTTGCTTTTCATGATGTTTCCACTGCAGGAACAGCATAGGGGTGCTTCTTTGTCCTAAATTATGTACGGTGGGCCCTTATCCCATTATAGGCGATGCTCTATCAGCAGTGACTCCTGTTTCTTCGGGAGAAAAAAAAAGGTGTTAACTTTTGCCAAGTGTCAGTAACCTGTTTGCACTACGTTACTCAACAAAAGGGCTGTTTATTTTTATTTTTTTGTTGTGGTTTGGAACTTTTGTGTGGCATGTGCACAGGAATAGATCAGCTGTACTACTGCTACAGAATAAACCTAACCATGTCGAAGCATTACATTTTCAGCAATAAATACTAATTGGGTGGTTGTATTGATTGTACTTCTCATGACACTTATGAGCATATATAGATACAGTATAGATCAGGTATGGGCAACTGGCAGCCCAAGGGCAGACTACATACTGAGTGCGCCTTTGATATAAACTAAAAAAAAGTTTGCAAACACCCAAAATTCTGATAATAGTGAGTTGGGTTTTGTGAAAAATTCTTGCACTTCATTTTGGTTTCTTGTTCAGCGGTTTTGTGTTGTCTTCGGAAAGGTAGATTTTATACAAGAGTACTTTGCGGGGGGGCATTGTGTGTTTATTTTGTTGTTTGCTTCAAATCCTTTGTTGGGGTGCGTTAGGATCGTGGATCTTTTAGACATGCATTGAAAATACAGAACTAGATGAAATGTATTAAGAGCACATTTTGCACGCATGCATGTATTCTGTCCATTTTAAAAATGCATTTTTGTCATAAATCTGGTTAGAAAGTGTCGTCCTTTGGACGATGTCAAACGTACGGTTTATAATATAAACATCCAACATCCAAATCATCATCAACCAACATCCATGTTTATAATATAAACCGTACGTTTGACATCGTTAGAAACTATAACTTCACGATGCTGTTTTTCTCGAAACTTTGTTAAACCAAGAACTCCCTGTACCATAATTTATTAGAAACATTTTTTACTACAGTATAAGTATGTGATACGGTTATACATACATTGTAAATTGTATTACAATAAATTAACATTTAAATAATTTTAATTTAAAAGCTCAATTAGAATTCCACTGCGTTGACATTACCAAAATTAACGTTCAACGGTGGATAAATTCAAATTTGCCTTCAACTCCCACAATGCAACAGGCGCCTCATTTCCGGTCCTGCGCCGTTTCTGGAGCGGATTGGAACCCGGAGTCAGGATTTGATAAATGAAGTGTCTTTTGCAGAAAAGGTAAGATATATCACCCTCAATGTACGTCGAGCTCCGGCAAATTCTTGCCACAGTTGAATAGAAAACGTGTAGGCGGTTTGTTTGATTCGTTGCGAGTTTCCCTTGTCGTCTCCATTTCTGTTTGCTGGACGCGAGGCACTGCGACTCCGGTTTGGCGCTTTGCGTCTCCCGTCCATCCGCCATGCCGCCTGTTCTTTGTTACATTTTTGTTCGAGACCAGACGCTCAGATCGGAGTTAAAACCCGGCTACACTTTGGGAGCAGTTGAAATCCTGGATCTACTCGGACTGTACACGTTAACATGTTGGTTGCAACTATGTCACTTGGTTCATGTTGTCAAAATACTGTTTTGTTTGCGCATTCAGTACAGCTCCATAGCCTGCATTAAATGTATTTGCAGACGCATCATTTCATTTATATCAGTATAGGCCGTCTGGGTTTTTTTTTCCCTCTCATATGACAACTGCTAACTCTTTGGCTCTACTTGTTTCAACGTTCCCTTGATTTGTTGATAGGTTTACAGAATGGCTGCTCAGACTCCAGAGGAGTGCATCTGTGAGTATAGATCCCCTTCAAAATGGTATAGGTGTCACAATGGGAGTGTGTTTATGTGTGTGTGTGTGTGCATATTTATACATTGACAGGTGTGGTTTCTGCGTGTGTGATATAGGGTGTGAGGACTGTGGGCAGTACCATGACTCTGAGTGCCCCGAATTAGGACCCCTGGTGACCGTCCAGGACTCTTTTGTCCTCAGTCGGGCCCGGTGAGCATGCACCTAATTAAACATGACTGGAATTCATAACTCTCTTTGAGTTTTGCATAGTAAACAAGCAGAAGTGTGAAACTGACATCTAACCTCACTGTACAGAACTTCCAAACCTTTCAATAGGCCATATTATAAACCTAGCCTATGAGAGGCTGATTTTTCATTTCAAGCACAAGTATAAAACTAATTATGTTGGATTTACAAGTCTCATAATGCACACACGTATAAACTCACTGGACATTTAATTTGGTACATGCTGTATTTTCACAATCTTGTAAAAAAGACGTACTGTACTTTAACAATAATAGGGGATGCTCAGTGAAGCGGTCTTATTTTCTACCTCTGCATATCACACGAGTCAGTTTTAAGATTACCGGTAATTTGTCAAATTGATTTTAAAGAAAGTCTTCCACACCCAATTTGTCCCTTTAAAATCATTATATATATACATCGCCAACAATGTCAAAAAACTCCACTTGGCATACAAACCTAGGCGAAAAGGATGCATTTTAATATGGAAAAAAATGTGACAATTTAACAAGCATTAACATAAAACAATCAACACTAATTTAGGTACGTAAGATACTGTATAACAGAAGAAATAGCTGTCTGTACGAGGAAATACACTTCATCATTACTGCAAACGACACACACAATAGCATCTATCACTACATTACTGCAGCTCCGATAATGTCTATCAAAACTCGGTTTCTAGCAATATTTTTGATCACTCTTTTTGTATTAGCTCTCATCATAATGTCCTGGTGTACCCAATTCTGAAGAAGCGCAGGTCCAATTTAAGAAAAAAAATGTACTTGACTTCCATCCTGTTTCAGTTCCTCAATTCCAAATAGCCTGGAGATCAGGCCAGTGGCAGAAGGCGGCGAGGGAGTTTTCGTCCAGCGACGGCTCGTCAAAAGGACTCGTTTTGGGCCCTTTGAGGCGAAGCGGGTCCCCGTTTTAGATACAGAAGGATTGTTTCCCTTGAAAGTATGTTCATGTGATTTCTGAGATATTTGCAGATTGCGACTTTGGTCTCACTATATCTCTCCCCTCGGATGAGCAGATATTCCAGAAGGATGGGCTAGTGGTGTGTTTTGACTGCAGTAGTGAAGATGACTGTAATTGGATGATGCTGGTACGACCTGCCACAGATCACCAACACCAGAATCTAACAGCTTACCAGCAGGACGATGAGGTGTTTTTCAACACATCCCAGGTTTGTATGCACACTCAATCCCAATAGCCTTGTGTGCGTGTGTGTACAGAAAAAGCTCATCCTTTCTGCTTCTGCCGTTTGTTGAGCAGGATGTGCTGCCAGGAGCAGAGCTGAGGGTCTGGTATGGAGCTTTCTATGCCAAAAAGATGGAGAAGCCTTTGCTCAAGCTTCCAGTTCAGCCACTGCCACCTCCAGGTTCGTAACATTTTATTTATGATGTTTGAATGTTATTTTCGATAATAACCAGATAGTTGTTTCTGACTCTCTTCTGGATCTGTACAGAGACTTACGTCAAAATCAGCTCCTCTCCACCCCCTGTGATGAACTTCAAAAACGCAGGTAATCCAGTTCTAACAATTCTGAGCTACTATGTAAGTGACTGTGTGGATAGTACTAGCTCGGTCTCTATGGAATTGCGTGTAGTGGGAGGCTATCATAACTTCCTGGGTTGTAAAGACAGTGCAAGGAGTCATAAAGCCAATCCTTAAAAATTATAGATGCAGATAGATAATAGTAACACTTTTCACTGTGTTCCAAAGGGTGCTTGAAATCCTTGACTTTTTATAATCTGAGTCAATAATTTGCTTGTTGACCATCAAACAGGAATAAACCTGCGTTTATTGTCAGCTGTATTTCAGTTTTTTAAAATGTGAATGGATGGTTGACTCTTTGTGTATGGTGATTGACAGGTGACCAGTCCAGGGTGTAGACTGTTTTTCCATCTATAGTAAGCTAGTTCGAGCTGCAGCTCGCCCTGTCCCCGAACGGGATAACCGGTCGAGAAGGTGGATGAATGTGTACAATTTCATGCCATTGCTTGGTAAATGATCAACGTTACCGGTATGAGCTATGAATTAGAAACAACAGGTATTAGGTGCTGGAAAAGCTTTAAATTTGATCTCAAACAGGCTAATTTTTTACCTTGGAGAAGGTGTTATGAACCTTTCTTTGTGTGCATCCTAAATAAGAAAGCAGGTCACATTGACTCGCTACTTAAAACGATGTGCTCACAAATGGTCCAGACCACTGACTCTTTGTTTATGTGTAATAACGATGCGGTTTTTAGTCACTCTGTTCTTTGGCGTTTGTTTTTCTCGGCTCTCATCTGACATGACAGAAGCTGTCAGGCATGTGACGGCCTCCACTGAGCTTGCAGAAGACTCCTTACGACCACAGGAGGAGAGCACAGCGGGGCCCAGCGAGGAGCTTCAATCCGCCGCTGCTCAGCCTCCTGTGAAGAGAGGGCTAACCCGTGGAAGGAAAGCCAAAGGGTGCAGGACTCGACCTGTTGCCTGCGCAAGCAGGAGTAAAGGTGAGGAAAAGTCATCTGCCGCTTTGTCTTATCTGCCATGCTGCAGCGTCATTGACAATTGTTGTTGTAGACCATTTCTATAATATGACTCGAATGTGTTAAAAATGTTTGCGCTGTTGTTGTTTCTGGTCTGTCTTCTCAAGAGAACAAGGAGACAGGTAGAGGATGATGCAGAGAGGGCTGAGCACTGATCCTTGGGGTACACCATGGGGGAATTGGGGCAGTCTGGAACGGGAAGTTATTGATTGAGATAAATGTGCCGTTATCGTTGGATCGGATCCAGAGAGATGGTCTGGATTGAATCCTGGAGCAGATGAGGTCCAGAGCATGGGTGGTTAAATTGACATGTTGAGTAACGCTAAAGCTGCTGAGTATTTCTGTGAATGGTGGTAGAAGTGCACGTTGAAATTACCACGGAAGAATGCCAAGGGAAGAAAGAATTTTGTGTGTGCCCATGTGTGTAAATGACATCATGTAACTCAAGGCAAAATTGTCTTTGCAATAATGTTCATGCCCTCCCTAGTTGGACTTAAATTTCAGTCAACAGCTGAGGCAGTAGAAGGCTCAAATGGCAGCCCGCCAAAATGTATTAAACTGGATGGATTAATTTTCTTAGTTCTTATTCCACAAATGGAATATCAATCAGAATATAGTGGGCACAAAGAAAATATTACAGTATTGCAAAAATTTTGCCTTTGGTTGTCTTTTCATTAAGCAAAATAGATGACACTCAACATGTTCACCTAATCAGTTATCATGATTGTAATTACATGAAACATTGTCAGAATTTTGCGTCAGTCTTGACAATATACAGTATGGATTTCTCCATTGCTTTTCTTCACGTGTGCAGATGTGAAGCCACCCGTGGCGAGCCCAGAGTCGCTTGTTTCCGAGTTAGCAGTTGCTCCAGAGAAAAGCCGACATCTTGGGGCTTCAGATGCCGGGATTACGCACAAGAGACACAAAGGTCGAGAGCACAAGAGGGTGTACCGCTGCTCCCTGTGCAACAAGGTCTTTCAGAACAGCAGTAACCTGAACCGACATATCCGATCACACGGTACTGGGACAGTTTTACTTTGGCTTTGGTAACGGTGATGAGTCACTTGCCTCTATTTGGGAAATACAATTAAAAATCTTCATATTTCATGTCTCCAGGTGATAAACTGTTTAAGTGTGACGAGTGTGACAAGTTGTTCAGTCGAAAGGAGAGTCTGAAGCAGCACATCTCTTACAAGCACAGTAAAAATGCGGTGGGAAATGATGCAGAAATATTTCAATGGACAATTAGCTTGCACCTTGTTAAAAAAAATGTTTTGCTTTGTTTTGTTTTTGTGCATCGAACAGCCTGACCTAGAATACAAATATAAATGCAACACTTGTGAAAAATCCTTCCGCCTGGAAAATGCCTTAAAATTCCACAACTGCAGGACAGGTAAGGGTGTTCTGTTCTTTTTTTTTTTTTTTTTGAAAAATGGCAAACCTTCAGAGACTTGCCAATGGGCCTCTATTCAGCGCATGCTCAGTGCATTGATCGTATTGTTAAATTGACAGTCCAAAATAAAAAGGAAGACTCAATACCCTTTTCAGTCATTGTAATATACTTGTGACAAATTCAGGGTGTACACATTCTGCCCTTCACGCTTCATAATCTGGAATAAACTAAAAAAAAAAACGTGTTAGTGTCATTAAGTACAGTACAGAATCAGATTTATTTTGCGTTTCTATTATGAACGAATATATTATTTTTATAATATTTGATCATTCAAAATGTCAAGTGCATTCATTTGCTTACCGGTATTTTCTTGGGTTATGGCCCAAGTCAGTCTCTCTCATAGGATTAAATCCATCCATCCATTTTCTAGACAATATGTCTTAGTTAGGGCCCAATAGGCTGGTGCCTATGCCTGCTTGGGTGCAAAGACAAGAGCACACACACCCTGGAGTGTTTGCCAGCCAACCCGCAGTGCATGAATATGAAATGAATTGTATAATCATCATCTTTTCTCCAGACAACAAAATGAATTGCTTTAACCATCCCGCTTTTCTCCAGACGACAAGACATTCCAGTGCGATATCTGCTCCCGCTTCTTCTCCACTAACAGCAACCTGTCCAAGCACAAGAAGAAGCACGGAGAGAAGCTCTACTCCTGTGAAATCTGCAACAAGATGTTCTACCGCAAAGACGTCATGCAAGAGCACCACAGGCGGCACGGCATTGGTGAGAGTGGCAATGCATTTCGTATTCACGCCTTTTGAGGGTGCATCGTTCTTGAAACATTCAACACGGTGGGGTGTTTAGTCACGCAAGTTCAGGGAGTTCTTTGAGACGTGTGGGCTGTGTGACATGGCGCACCTGCTGTTCTGATACCTGTCTGCTCAAATAGCCTGGGCCACAGCTGAAGAAGTACAACATCGCCGTAAAAGTCTGTTTACTCAGGAAATTCCTATCATTGTCTCGCAGTGCGGTGTAGGCTTCAGGGTGTTTTTCTTGGCTCAAATTAAGGTAAAGGTGGGACCATTTTGGCCGTTGGACCCCACTGGCTTCAACAACCACCGGTAAATCATTTACAGAAACATGTGTTTTATTATTTAACATTTTATTTTTGTCGAATGGCAATTTACTGAAATAGAACATTTAAAAATACTGAAAGGGTATTCATATCAAACTAAATGACAAAAGGGCATTGTGTGTTAAATATGTCCTTGTTAAATTATATTTGAACGCAATTCAATTCATCATTTCGTAGGGAGAGGCAACACATTTTAGCCTTGTGTTTTTGACGATATAAAATTTTTTCATCCGCTCTTTGTAGTCAAGTGTATCCTGTCCTGGTTGCCGTGCAACAAATGTCCAAGTGCCTCACTTCACCTTCCAGAAAAATTAAACACCTCCGATATTGAGACATTTTAATCATTCTGATATCACCGAGATAGTATATTTTTAATCTAATAATACACATAATAGCAGAGAAAACAAGTTCTCCACATCTTAATAGTGGGCTCTGAAGCTCATTTCAAGTTGGCACAATGCAGGTGGTATATTTTACACCTTCGGTAGTATGTCTAAGCCAGGGGAATCTGTCCAGCTACTGCAGATCAATACAGCTGGCTATGGATGGAGTTCGGATCTTTGAGTTTAGAAAAACATTCTGTCAGCCATGCATGCCATTTAATTCCTAATAGTAGAATGGCCACAAGAGGGCAGCAGCGACTGGTACAGTCAAACTCCTCTACAACGAAATCGTGTTTGCGGCAAGAAATTTTTCACAACAGGGGGTTTTTCACTGTAGCAAATTTGGTCTCAGATGTAAGCACACACACACCCACACACACAAACATGTGTGTACATGCACACAAACGTATGTGTACTCCATTTTTATTCCAATAGTGCATAAGTATGAGCATACACTTATTTGACACTGCATATTGTCAGTGTAGAAAGAAAAAAAGGTAAAGAAATTGTGAAATTTACAATCAGCATTCACTTTCACTTACATCAATTTCTTGGATCATGTCATTTATTTTGCTTGCTCCGTCTTTCATTTTGATCACTTTTAACCTCTCTTCCAGCATCAGAGCTCTTCTTGTCTTAGCTGCTTGACATCCAAAGGTCCTTTTGTAGCCATTTTAGCATTATAACGTCCACGCTCGTCTGAATCTAACAATAACAAATACTTCTGGACCCGGTGGCTTTTCTTTCCACCATCTCACTGTCTCTACCTAACCCTAACCCAAGACAGCGTTGCTCAGCTGATGTTCATGCAATGAACTTTTAAACCAGCCACACCTCGTAGTGCTGGATGGCCACATTTAGCTCTCGAAGGCTAAAAACGTTACGCTAA
>CAAKHF010007304.1:0-21305 GCA_901007745.1 Hippocampus kuda
TTATCAGTGTTCCTTGTGTGTAACCAATCAGCTCCCTCAACCCTTTGTGTCTTGTCCTGGTGTTTCTCGTTGTCTCGTCACTTTGCTTGTATTTAGTTCCCCGAGTTTCTGTCAGTCTTTGTTGGGTCATTGTGAGCTGTGAGTATGTGAGCATACGTGTGCTCCTGTCATGTTTCGTTTCCTGTTATAGTTTGGTTTGATACTTGTGATTTCCAGACATTTTTTTGAGTACTTTGACTTAGTGTTTTTTCCATTGTACTCCTGTGTGTATTTTTTGTTAAATACATTTTGGTTAATCCACCCTCCTCCTCCCTGCCTCCCTGCTTTTTGGGGTCCTAAAACTGCCATCACGTAGAACGTGACACTTTATTTTATACAGCCCCTCAGCTATTGGCCATTTAAATCCCTCCCCCTTTCATCATCCTTGCGCGTGTGTGTGTGTGTGTGTGTGTGTGTGTGTGTGTGTGTGTGTGTGTGTGTGTGTGTGTGTGTGTGTGTGCTGTTTACCATTGTGAATTAGAGCAGAACTGTGTGAAGGACACACACACACACACACACACACACACACACACACACAAATGAGATGAAAACCATCCATCAGAAAGGAAAGGGAATGGTTGCCGCAGAAGTTTGGTTGGATGAATATGAGCTGAGACAGTTTCAGGTAAAGAGGAAGGAGATGCCAATGACAAAATGAGCGATTGCGATGTTAGATGCGTGGAGCTGGGATGCCGCGAAGAGAAATGCAGAGGGAAATTAGAGTTTACGCAGAATGTGGAAAGATGGAGACTTGGGCGGGGGGAAGATGCAAAGAGAGGCACTTGACAACAGATGAGACTGGGCGATAATGATGTGCGGGTGTGCGTAATATCTCACATATACTTTCACGAGACTTTGATGACTATCATTTTACAAATCCACCACATCCTTCAGTACATGCTTTTGTTTTTATAAGCAGACTGGACAATCAACTGACAACAGGAGCGTTACTTTCTGAAGGCATAGAAAGTCACACGTCATCAACTTTCAGTTTGACCTTTCTGGTCTGAACAGGTCCACCTAGAGAACAGCGCAACAAGTCCGGAACTTGACATTGACACAAACCTTGACCTGAAACACAAGATTTTTGCACAATATGGACATGGGAAAAACCACTCAGAAACACTCCAACACTTGCATTTGTCTGGCCCCTTGCTGCAAATCAGAGTTCATATGGCGCAAGCTTAACTCCTCTGTCGGCCAAGGAAAGATTTTCTTTTACAAATACTGTTGCAGCTCCGAAAAAAGGAGAGCTGTGGTGTTGGTTTTTTAAAATGTACACTTTATTAATGCGTATCACAGTCTCAACAAATACAGGAACGTCTTTTGTCCGTCTCCGCGCATTCTCCTTTCATTCCGCTTGAGAGGCGTTCAAAGACCGCCTCCAAAAAACGTAAATTAACGATTACTTCATTGAAACTAAAGAAATTGAAAATAATGCACCAAAACAGAAAGTCAAGCGAGGAAATCACAAAATAAGGTCTATGGGGGGTTTGTGAACACACAACAAAGGAATAAATAACATAAACAATTCTGAGACAGTCCAGTCTCCTACAATACAAACCACTTTCACTAGGCTGTGAAATTTCAAATGACACTTTCATGTAGAAATGACATGTTTGGATGTCGGTTACATGCACATAAGTTAACATGCTCCACACCCTGTCTTTTCCATTTATTGGGAGTTCTGCGGGGCCAACGGCCCTGTCACTTTACATACTTTCATTGCAGCGTATTTTGCAATCCCATGCAAATGAGCCCAAATGATTACTGGAGCCGATAGGCATTTGACATGGATTAAAGACACCTTGATTTATCTCTCTTCACATCACAAACATGGTATTGAATTAGATGAAAATCTGCTCAGAGTCTAAAGGGAAGCCGTAGCGTGCACGTACGCAGGCTTGAATATCCTTACTCAGGTCAAATTTAAAACATTCAAGATTAAAGGTCCCATCTCTTCGAGGGTACGGCATTAAAATTCATGTATTGTTATTATCATTCCGGTACCATAGCGAGCTAGTGCACAGTTCGCCTTAAGGCCACGGCGTGCTCTTTAAAGCAAGTGAATGGCTGGGTACTTTAGCATGTATTGTATGGCACTGCACAAAAAAAAAAAGCCAGTTATGAAAGAATGTCTCTGTGCCTATTTCGTGCCTCCTAGTCCACAACGTCTTCTCTGTATGCTAAAAAGACCTTTGACTGAACCACTTAAGAAGTGAAATATATAAAATATACGCAGGGGAGACACTCGCGCGCGCACACACGTGCACACACACACACACACACACACACACACACACACACACACACACACACACACACACACACACACACACACACACACA
Organism: Hippocampus kuda; assembly: GCA_901007745.1. NCBI lineage: Eukaryota > Metazoa > Chordata > Actinopteri > Syngnathiformes > Syngnathidae > Hippocampus > Hippocampus kuda. The sequence continues at coordinate 2,388 of CAAKHF010007304.1, forward strand.
CACACACACGCACACGCGCGCACACACACACGCACGAACACTGTTGCTGTCTATTGTCTTTGTGGTGTCATGGGCCCAACTTCACTGAGCAATCGAGTAAGTGCCACTGATCAGAAGCTGAGGCCGTTGTCTCATGCTAATCACTAATCAATACATCCAACAAAACTCAGTGCAGCTCTGCTTATCCTTTGGCTTTGATGTAGTGTTTCAAGCACAGTAGTCCAGCCATCGATTGGAAAGTGGCTTTTGATCTTCGCGACCTACCTAGCTACTAAGTCACTGGTGGTTGGTGTGGTTAATCATGCCAATTGGCTGCGTAAATGCAGAAAGGGCTTATTCGGACACATTTTCTGAACTAGACAGATAAAAGATTTACTTGGTTGCTGAATTTCACGCTTAATGGATGGACAGGCACTCTATAGAGTCATTTGTTTCCATCCACGTTATCCTCAAGCGGATCTCACGTGAGCTGGACCTTGTATTTGTTGACTTGGGGCTGGTTGTCGATCAATTGCAAGACACATAAACACATAAAGACAAACAGCCATTCACATTCACACCTCGAGTCTTCAAATAACCCAAGAGGCAGTACGGCATTTCATTAGCCACTGACCGAACACTGAACAGTGCCTCCGCTGCACAGGTGCTGCACTCCACTCGTAAGCAATCAACCAAATCCTCAAAAATAAAATATTCACGATGACTGAACGACACATCCACTCGAAGCTTATGGTCGCCTGTTAAATGTTTTATGACCAAGAAGGCAATCCTTCAAATGTCAGTGACTTGAATGGGTTTGTCAGTATTAGTGAGGAAAAAAAAATACACTTAACACCTTTTATATCCGCTTTAAATATTTATCATGCACTGCGCAGGTGTTGATGTGCTTCAACATCCAAAAGACAAACTTTTCCGACAGCTTGAACAACCGTAATTCACATCAAGCCGTCCATTCATTTTCTCATTCCAGACGAATCGATATAGCCTCGAATTTGTCCCCATCGCCAGTCACAATGACAGATGCGGCCTTATCGTTGTTGGATGCGAACCAAATCAGATTGCGCAGAAAGCACGTGTCCAGCTATGCACGCCACGATGGGGATTGGCGTCCTTGACGCTTGACTGCTCTGTAGTCACAAACATATCCAGCAGTCGGTCACGGCCAGTGGCCCCGCTGCCAAAGCAGCTGAGCCCAGCTCTTGTCACTCAGCACCCTGCACGGTTATTATTCACCCAAGCTCATGCCCTTGATTCAATCCATTAAAGTCAGACCAATTTGGCCACTAAAGTTTAAATTGAATTCTTAATCGCTTCACACGAAAGAATCTAGGTAGCTAATTTATGCAGGGATGTAGGTGCATTTTATGGGGTGTATTGCCCCATCGGGCCTAGTAAGTTATAATAGGCCATGAAATGGTGTGTGGCTGCGGCCCATCCGTGTTTCATTTCGAATGAAATTGAGGGAAATCGCATCATTGAAACCATGGCTCCGCTTTAAGCAAATGTTACAAGAGATTTTTGTCACCCCAAGTGAATTCATTCAACATTTTCTTTTGCCATCTACTGTACATTGCTTTGCATCCTTTTTTTTTTACATAAACAGGTCTGCGGTCATCTATTTATTCATTTCGGTACTGCTAATCCTAATTAGGGTCATGGATGTGTGAGCGCAACTAATGACGCTAGTTCCAATGACCAGGGAAAAACGAAACAAACCAAAAACGCTTGCAAAAAGCAAGGACAAAATATAATATCATGTTTTTACTATTAAACTTGCATGCGGTTCATTACCTTGGGTTATTTCTGAGCGCTCTATTCCGATTGCCTCTCAGCAATCAGATGTAGTAGATGTAGTCATGTTTATTATACAGTGGCTGATGTTAGCAAAAAATATTTTCCAATGCACTCTGTGTGCTCGCTCCGGACAACCTCTTTTCTTCCTGTAGGAAAAATAAATGACAGAAAGCCTTTGGTATTTTCTTGCTTTTATTACAGTGAGACAGACATATTTTTGCAGCATGCAGCTCATCCTAACGCCATGACAGGTAAACGTGCTTCACTGTTTTTTTTTTTTTCTTCTGTTGTGGAAAATTGCAGATATTTGTCTGCAGTCGGGCAACCCTCTCTCACCTTCAGCAATCTTCACGTTTGTATTTACTGAATGCCTTGAGCATTTTTGTGAAGCACAAAAATGCGCAATTTTCCATCAAGATAACACAAAAGGATCTTTTGGTCGCCTTTGCCGTTTCGTGGTGTTTGATGGAGACGAGTATGTGGCATCCTAAGAGGCATCACCCCACCTCCCACTTTCTCCACCGTCCGCTGTTCTGATAGCGCTTTATCTCGCAGATTATGACGCTCCATTATCCGAGGTTGGGGATTACAACAGCGAGGAGCATCTTGTGAGCAATGAATTCCGCCACTACCGCACTGCGAGCGTGGAGTGTTGTTGGAGAGAGAGGGGGCCTTCTCATCTGCCGTCTCACTTCCTTTGCCTCTCCTGTCATCTCACCATTTAGAGTTAATTCTTCTTGTACAACCACGTTCGCTGCAGGTTAACTTTGCATAATATAAAAAGCACGGATTTTATATGCGTACTTGTGTGAGTGTGTGTTTTTGTGCGCACGTGCGTCTGCGTTTGAGCGACTTCAGATGAGGTCAGAGACCCTCCATTACCGCCGATTGATGAAATTGCAGAGTAAACCACAAAGCGCTATCTATTGCGTGTTTCTAAGCCATTTGGTTGTGTGGTTATGGGCACAAGCCTCAAGTGTTTTCTGGCCAGGCGCTCAAATGTAGCTTTGGGCAATCTGGGTCTGATTCGAGAACAACGAAGTTATCATTTGCGCAGCCTTGCAGTGATTGAAGACTCTTCGAACGGCAGCCTGCGTTTTCATGATTCATCCTCACACTTTTGAGTCTGTTGCGCAATGAGCAGTGGCCCGGATCGGAGATTGCTACCCGGCAACCGCAAACATACGGCCTCGTTCTTTGAATCATTTCGGCTTGATTTATTGTCAACAGTTTTGTTACGGGGTCGTGCCTGTGCTGTCGAGGATTCTGTGCCCTGTGGTGTTGTTTTGACAGCTTTTGGCACAGACTCAGGTGACTCTGTTGAGGTGCTGAAATTTGACAGAGATGACACCGTGCGCTACAGCTTCATGACTGTTTTCGAATGTGTCGTTTACACAGCTTGAAGTCGAGTTGGAGCCTATCCCCTCTGGCTTTAGGTGAGAGGCGGAGTACACCCTGGTCTGGTTGCCAAGGTGCATATCGACTTATCCCACTGCATAGCAAACAGCATGATGAAAAGTTCCAGTCGCGGTTCGGCAAGCAGGCAGGGATATATGTGTGGCGGATGCTGAAAAAACAGGATTGTAAAATTCTCAAGAAGAAGGCAGAGAAACGTCCAAATCATGATTGGCAGTGGTGGTATTTCATCAGCTGCTAGCTAATCAACCGAGGGCACAGTAAGTGCCCAAGTAAAACTAGTCATTTGCAAAATACGGGATACAGTGGTACCTCTACTGACGAAATTAATTGGTTCTGGAAGAAATTTCTTAACCAGAACATTTTGTAAGTAGAGACGTGTTTTCCATGTAAATGCCCTAATCCGTTCCAAGACCCCTCAAAATTCAGATATAAATGTTTTCTACAGCATAAAACTGCATCAAAATATGTAACAAATACATGTTATAATTGGATCATTGCACAATAAATGACATTTGTGCATAATGTAAAAAACAAGTCTAGTCCATGCTCTCTCTCAGAAGTGTTTATTTCCTGCCGTTTTGGAAACAACTGATCCAAGGACGTTTCCTTCGAAAATTTCCAAGGCATAGTGAGCGATTCGGTGAAGTTTGCAATGGATGGGTAACAGTTAAAAGAGCATTTCACATTAGGGTCTTGCACTTTGTTGCTTTTGTTTTCATCACGTGTTGGTTCAAGGATGTCATATGAAAAGTACCAATTTGAGCCCCCTAAGGTTCAATGAGTGAGAAATGAGCCAATTTCAGAGCATATGCGTGTGGAGGTGTGCTTGCAATTCCTTGTAAACATACTTGAAGTGCTTCAACCCCCCGCATGGACTACAGCAAACCAGTTTTTCCCCCTTGTGAAGGACTGTGCGCCTCTTGTGCACCGATTATAAAGGGGAGGAGAATATATTGGCTATAAATAAATTGGCTGTGTTCACCACCACAACAGCACGAAACGCTCGTTTTAAACGACGCCAAGCTCCATGCAATTACGAAAATACCAAAACAAAGTCTATCCCGCCACTGCGCAGATTTAGGACATAAAAATAGTGCCTTTTTTGGAGGGGGTGGGGGGTTGAAGTTGATCTTTTGATCTAGAAAATTATCTTACAATTCATAAAAATGAAAATAGATTCTGTTGTCTTTCAAACTCTGCCAGTAAAAGAAGCGTTTGCATCATTTCTACCACCCCTTTTCACAAACATATGGCAAGAGGAGACGATAAAATAGTCGGAAGCTGATTTTCCCAAGTGAAAGACAGCTCCTGAAGTGGCCCCGAGCACAACTGCCCTTTTCAAACTTTCCCAGTGGCCTGCCTGAGAAACAGCAGTAATAAAATGCGCTGCTTTACGACTGCAAAGTTTGTTGTTGTTTTGAAATTAAAATAGGAATATCTGCCTTATATAAAACAACAACAACAAAATACAGAAGAACACATTGAAAGCACAGTTGGTCTGCATAAACCGTTCATTGTATTGGGAGGCGATGCGGCACGTCTGCAGAGTGTGCTTGGCATCTTTAATTATTCACACTCCCGCCCGAATAATTTGCACACAATTGCTTTTTTTCCTGAACCCCCCTATATTGGCGGCTTCAGAGCGAGCGAGTGGGAAGTAGAGGTCTCAAATTGTGTCTGCGTGTTCGTCGGTGGGTGGTTAATCGTGTCATAACCGTTTATTGTCTTGCGGGGATGCACAATGCGTCTCCGGAGGGGTGTGCGAAAGAATAGCGTGCAATAATGAAAGAATCAAGAAAGACTTCAGAGCCCCCGTCAGGAAAGCTCATTTGTGTTTGATGAAATATGGCTTTCCGGGAAGCCTCTTTGCAAAAGGCGTTACAAGAAAGTCAAAATGCATCACAAGAACGGGCGACCTTGCGAGTCCGTTGCACAAGGTAACACAGCAGGGAACAGGAGGAGAGGCGGGCAAAGAGATGGGATGACGTGGACTTCAAGGGCTCACAGAGAGCTGCGCAAGACACGGTGAGACCTGGGAAGATAGCTCTCGCTTCCTTCCAACGTTACAACCTACCTACCGAGCAATCGTTAACGGCCTACTTTTGTCTACGCACCTCAGTTCAGTTCCGGGGTTTTGTGATGAGACCAAGACAAAGCATTTCAAATCTTCCAACGTTCCACTTATAACCTCTACAACTCAGTGGAAAAAGAATTTCTGAGAGCGGAAGTCAAACTAAGCAACCGAACTGGAGTTGCACAAGTGCGCACACCCCCTCGTCACTGTGATGTGGCCGTGCTCATAATTAATCGAGAGCAAGAGACGCATTTGTATGGTGCAAAGGTATGCACGCGCATGGGAAATTGAAACTTGTGCTCCAGTTCCAGTTTGTCACTGCGAATTTGGGTACCTAGCATTTTTGGGGGGCTAGAGGTTGGTCATCACACGCAGACATGAATGCCCACATCACAATTTTGTTATCTTCCTGGTCAACTTTACATCAATTGCCCGTAGAGGTCTGCTTGCAGTTACTTATAGACACATGTTGCAGTGTTCGACCTCCTACATGGACTCAAGTAGATCGATCGCTTTCTTCCGACACGTCAAGTGCCTCTCATGCAGCATTTTTTTTAACAAACAGAATGAGGGGAATCGCATTGACTGGCGGAGAATCAAGTAGGCTGTGTTCACTCCCACAATGGCGCAAAATGCCTCTTTTTTTTTGAACTGCACCAAGTCGTGCATCCTGCTGCAGATTTAGACCCCACCTCACACTTCAGTTGCACAGTGTCGATAATAAAGCCCGTGTCGAAGATCAACACTGGAAGGGTGTTGAAGGCGGTCGCCAACATAATCACCCACTTTCACATTTGCTTGCGAACTTTTGCACTTGTCTCTGTTAGATTGCACCAAGTCATCACTGTTCCTTATGAATCACACCGCTGATGTGAGTACTTGTGGAGCTGACTTAACAGTCTCAGCCTGCGCTCTGGTATGATTGTCCTGCAGTTGCTGTATGAAAGACGTTTAACCCTCAAAACAACATTTGACGTTGTTAAGGTGGCTAATCTTTATGTTTGCATTTCTGTTTGTAAAAATATACGTTTGGCTTTCATTTTCTTTGAGAAAAAGTCCTCTTCCAAAGACAATCAGACAACAAATATCCTTAAAGCACAAAACATCTCTTATATTTGGATGATATATGCACCAATGAAGCAAAACTGTCAATGAATTTAGTGACACCCCAACACAATTTGCACCTGTTTCGTTTTTTTAAAACCTGCATCACTGACCAACAAGCTGTGCTCTGTTAAGAAGAATACAGTGCAAACGATTGTCCATTTTAAGAGGTGAAATCCTGTCAAATATCCACAAGGTTGCAAAAAGTGACACCTTCAGCTCTCGCACAATCGTCGGCAGGTCCCTCCAAGGCATCGCATTACTGCGGATGATGAGAATGTACACTTTTCTAAAGTAGGATAAATGTACCACACACAAAGGATTTGGTATATATTGCCTGCCGTCCATAAACAGCGTTTCACTTGACCTTTATTGGACTGTGGCTATAAATGTGAATAGTTTGATATAGCGCAGGCAAATGAAATGGGCACAGTAGGAAGTAGCTTCCGAAGCGTAAATAATGTAGAGTGCAATGTTTTGTCTTGCCGTTTTTCTGACAGAATCAGCCTCATTTGCTTTCTTTTTTTTCTTTTTTTTTTTGCAAACCAAACTCTACGTGAGCAGTGTTGCTCAATACACATTCATCAAGCACACAAAAGACTGTCTGCTTGTTAAACACACAGCTTAATTTTTATTTATTTATTTCATTAGGACTAGTTTTAAATTAACATTTATTTATATATTTTTCAACTTTGTCCCTTTCATAATTTTGCTGCTGTAACTTGGGAATTTCTCCATTGTGAGACAAATAACGGGTTTCTTATAAGATCTTAATTTCATTCAAATCAAAGGATTTCAGACCTGCCGTTTACGACTTCTGATGAATGAGGAATCACACAATCGCGTCAAACCTCACAAACGCCGTTGTTTAACATGAACTGTCACACAACTTGCACATTGAATGGAATCAACCGTTAATGTCACGTAAAACATGAAAAGCCAAACCCGCGCTCACACGGACACACGCATGAGGGAACTCCTGCCTTTTGATCACAATCGGCAAGCCAATCGGTGGTCACGTCTCAGCTACTTGCCACCATGTTTTTCTTCACTAACTAATTAATGTTTTACTTCGGGGTTAAACACTTACTATATTCAATAGAAGGTACAACACGTTGGAAGTTAAGAAGTGAGCAAGCTTACAAATTCAGCACATCTCATTATTTTCCCTAAATGTGCCCACAAGGCTTCCTGTTGTCATAAAAAAAAAAAAGATGCATGTCACGGGTCAACATTGGTACTGTATTGTCTTAAGAGTGTGGTAAAAGAAAGAAGGGATGGAGATATCGAGAGAGAGAGAGATCTATATACAGTAGATAGATGGAATGATCTGCGGTTTAAACAGCCAAATGCGCATGATTGGCATATCCGTATTCTTTTTATTGGTGATTTGGGACATGAATAATTATGCTCCATGAGTGACCTATAAGTGGCCATGCCAAGTCCAAAACATAAAAAAAAAAAAAAAGCATCCCCAGAATTTCTGCCACTCTTTCCTTGTGTGTTGTAGCTCAGGGCTACCACTTTGGGAAGAAAAGGAAACATGAGCAAAGGCCTAGTGCAGTTTCAAATCTGAATCTAGTAGCACACGTAAACGGACATAAAAATCAAGTCAGTCAAGTTGATGTTCTTGTTTATTTTTCTTGATTCTTGAACGACCATCTTCCTTTGAGACAAACTCGCAGAGGCAATCGGACAACCTTAAAGAGTCCCATGCATAAAGTGTGATTCACATGAGGATGACTGTGAAGATGAGGGGACCAATGGAGGGCTTAAGTGGAGTCTTTTGTGCCTTCGAAGCCCTTGAGGGGGGCCGTTAATGCTTCTCAAGTGACATTCCAGATAGAAAAAGCTGTCGTGCTTCTGTGCCAGTGGGTTTTCCGTAAGCTGCTGGTTGACGGCACAATTGGATTCCGGACGATTCAAAAATTTTAAAAATCGTTTTCATCTACTATTGCTGATTACGTATTTGTTCACATGACGATCCATTGGTGGATTACAGGACGCGTGTCTGCCGTTTCATCGTGGGCAGACAGTTGTATGATTTTTTTATTGCACACCCGTACCTCAATATAATACACAAATAAAACCGGAATAAGAACAAACAGAGGATCAAACTGCATGGTGCAAATGGTCGATCCACTACACAATCCTGCAGTAAATAAAAGCAGCCAGGAAGATGAATTTGGTCGTTTTCTAAGACAGTATCTTGATGTAGTCCAATGTAATATTTAGACCGGACCCATTTCTATGCGCTCGCCTCTTGCGGGTGATGCTTTTGTTTAGATATCACTTGGCAGCGTACAGAGGCTCAGTGTCTGAATCGTCTCCAATTGCTTCTGCCTGACGCCGTTCAGATAAGCTCCGATTTATCAAGTTGAAAACGTACGCAGATATGACTATCGCCGTCCATAGCGGCTTAATAACAGCTGCTGGCGTCGATAGTTGAGTTCACGCACGACATCCACATCGTCAAAAAAGGAGATCATGAAGGATGCAAGACTTTGAAAAGATGCGTTCAGACAAATGATTTCTCTATTCTCGCCTACGTTGAGGATGCCCGCGATACATTGTTTTGGATTTTCAAATCATAGAGGCCACGTATGAAAGCTGTTCTTCTATTTAAGACTCAGTCAGGCGTGCTTTGTGTGGACCCTTAGCATATGCAATTGTAGTCAAATTCTGCATGATCAGTAAGCCGAATTAATAAAAAAAATAAATAAATATGATATTTTGGAGTGACATGACAAAAAAAATATAGATGTTTTTTTTAGTGGACGCCAGTGGCTGAGCCATCCTCTAATGCTCGGACTTTTTTTGGCAATTAAAAAGTGGTTTTAAAAAGGGACGATGTAGTGATTGCCATCGCTGGTGGAGAATGTTGCAAGCATGACATTTTACAAGTGCTCAACACCCTTTCACATGCTTGAAATTCTCAACCGTTTGAAATCGATTTTTTTTTTTTTTTTGCATTCGTTCCACTAGCTACGGAATGACTACATGTCCTTGATGACGTATTTATTTATTTATTCATTGAGAAGCGCTCTCCGAAGGTGCTGAACTTCGGTTTCCAAGCAAGTGTTGTAATGACGAGACTAATTGCGCCTGGAGTTGTGCCACAACGCAGCCATGCTCAGCTTGTCTAACGACTTTTGAGTGAATGAACAGCAAACTCCGGTTTGCCTCAGTTGCCTGAAGATGTGTTGAAACAATTCCACAGAATTTATTGCTTGATGACTTAAGCAATGTTTGTGTACGTTGATACGGTAGATGGCCGCGCACTGAGGAGCGGGAAAGCTCCATGTCCATAAAAATGACACAAATTGGCTTTTCAGCATTGATTTTTCAACACAAACTGCATTTCTGACCAAAAAAACTCGACTGTGCTATCATTTTTTTGGGAATGCACCAACATAAATACAGTCGTTACAACACATTTTCAACATTCCCTGATCGCTCCCGTTAAGAATTTCTATTTACACAAGTGATAACAAAGAAATACCATCAGTGTATTTAAGTGCTAAGGAAGTAAGTGCATTTTGTTTTTTGTTTTTTAATAATGTACATTTCCAACTGCGGAATCTTCAAGTGTTCATTCGAAATAAAATGCATGTCATTCTTGTAAACCAGGAGTAAATGTCAATGTAATGGTCAGTAGTTTTGTCAACACCGAAAGAAATTCAATTAAATTAAAGCAAACATTACATTGTTATCAAAAGAACATTTCATCCCTTCCAGTGTTTTGTTCGGAGTAAAATCCAAAAGACACATCGTCCGTGTCATGTCATTGTCCTTCATTTTGGTCGGATTTCTCACATTTTCCGTTTTTTTTTCCCAGTGCCCCCTCCCCCCACCCCTCCCCCCTCTCAAACCTGACTTGGTTGAAATTGTGCTGTCTTATTGGCAGGTTGTCATCACCGAGACACCCACACTGCCCAGCGAGGCGTCCTTGACGACGTCCCTTTCATACACCTCTGAAATAAAAGCCGCCTGTCGCCATTCTGTGCTTTGCGATAAAACATCGCCACGGCTTTGTCCATTTCTTGGAAAATGTCACATATCATGGACCTCGAAGGCCATCTTCATCAATGCATGTCCAGAACTCCGATGACAGACGTCTACCAACAGAAAAGACCAAGACGCGATAAGAAAGTGTGGACATCAATTCAACAACCTCACGAGTGTGCCTGGAAGCGGTTTTCAGGTGTGTTTTATGGTCTTACTTTGCAGGAGACGTGGAAGAAATGGTTAAACCTCCACATTTGGGTCTGTGAATTGTTTTTTCCCTTCGTTTACGAGGATGGGCTTCTCTGTTCTCGTGTGCCAAACAAGTATCTGATGATGAAAAGAAAAGCAGAAGAAAAAAAAAACATTAGTAATTCCGTTGTCATCGTCTTATTTTGGCTCGTCTGGAGTTACGGATATACAGCAATTAAAAAAAAAAAAAAAAAATTCATTTAAAATAAAGCCCGAAAGCTTACAAGCCTATCCCAGCTGTCTTCGGGCAGTAGGCGGGGCACACCCTGAACCGGTTGCCAGCCAATCGGAGGGGACACACAGACAAACAGCCATTCACACTCACAATCACACCAAGAGACAATTTAGAGTGTTCCATTCACCTGCCACGCATGTTTTTGGAATGTGGGAGGAAACTGGAGTACCCAGAGAAAAGCCACACAGACACGGGGAGAACATGCAAACTCCACACAGGAAGTCCGGGGCCTGGAACTCAACCCTGCACCTCTGTACTGTGAGGTGGACATGCTAACCAGTTGACCACTGTGCTGCCAGTTCTAAATAATAATAATAATAATAATAATAATAATAATAATAATAATGTACACTGCTGCTTTCAACAACCCCAAGGATGCTTTATAGAGATCGAGTGACCTCCTTTCCTGTCATCCAACTGTGATGTGGACTGAATTATGTATACAGTGGTTTAGATATGCCGGGAGCCCACTCCGACTTTGCGCACGTATATACGAGGTTAATTGTCACACTTGTAAGGGAGCCCAATGCGCAATTTCACCCGAAAATTTTTTGTCTCCCACGTCTAAATCCACACCATCTCTCAGTCGCCCTCATCTGTAATCAGCGCGGTGTCCTGACCTCGCTATTTCCTCCAGCTCCCGTTACGCTCTCTCAGCGGTTCCCCGATTTGCCTGCCTTTCATTTACCCCTGTGGATGGCTGAGGAAGGTCAAGAACAGGCTGGCTGACACTATCTTTTTCTGTCTCTATGGGCTTGCTTTACGGCTGTTGGCAAGATGAAAAAGCCCTCTGGCTGACTGAAGAGAGCTTTTCTGGAGCGTAAACTGCCCGTGGGCCATGAGCAAGGATGGACACGCACATATGCATATCTATATATGTACATATACACACTACACATATTTGTGTAAATATATTCTTCGTAGATTATAAAGAAAAGATAAATTACTTTCGCACCCTATGTATCATTTTAACGGATCATTTCTATTTAACAATCCTGATACCAACTTGCGGGGCTTCCCTAACCACTTGCAAGTCATAAAATATCGTACAAACCATTAAAAAAAAACAACAACAGCAGTATTGACTTACCTTAGTGCAATTGTCGGCTTTGGGTTCCAGGTCGTTGAGTGTGACAAGTTCCCGCAGCAAACTACTTTCCTGGTAGCCTCCCTTCACCCCGCGAAGCTTGAAGTACGCCTGCGGCTTGAAGAGGATGAGCCTCAGGTTGATGGCGAAGCCGGCCATGTCGATGGCAAAGGGCCGATTGGGGTCGAAGACCGTTTTCCAGCCGTACACTTTCCCGGCCGCGTTGACCTTGGGGGACTCATAGCGCAGGCCGCCCACAAAGGCTACGGGCCACACGGACACTTTCTGAGTTGATCTCATCTAGCAGGGAGAAGAGTGACGGGAGGGAGTGAATTAGTCATGTGAAAAAGTCGACATGACAGTGCGACTAAACGCGGCGATAAGAGGCTTTTTAAGAGCTGCTGCTATTATTCATCACGAAAGACTGACTATTGACGCGGGCATTTTGCGCTGTACAGCTGACACATTGTCAGATGAAGGCCCGTCACCCGCATTGTTCAACAGGTGGCCCACAGCGGAGACGATTAGCAGAGATCGTATTTGAAGAGAATAAGTGTGAACGTTCGATGTCTTCTCGGAATGGCCGAGTGAATCATTTGAATCATTCATCTTTGCCTTTGACTCAAAACGTAGTGGCGTTGTATATGGAAAGAAAGGTGGAGGAGCACTTTCAGAGGCTCCCTACTGCTGCTCTCCGATGGAAAGATCAATGCCATTTTCAATGCAAGCTCAATTGCCATTCAGGGATGCTGGTAGGACTTGGTTGAAATCATTGACAAATTTGGGTTACGAAGCCACTGTAGGAACTGAAATCCATCAAAAACTGAAGGCTGCCTTTTTTTACCCGGTTGCGGCGATATTGTCTTGGTAAAGGCCATCGGTGTATGAATTTAGTCATTAAGCTACAATCAAACCTTGGTTTTCGTCCATAATCTGTTCCGGAAGACTGTTCGAAAACCGAAATTGTTTGAAAACCGAAACCACGCTCTTTAAAAAAAAAAAAAAAAAAAAAAAAGGTTATTGAACACGTCCGCTCACAATGGAAAGCGACACGAGGAAGCGTCACTTCCTCGTCTACCCGAGGAAGTGTCATTTCCTCGTGTAAGGAAGGCGAGAGGAGTGAAGTGGTGCATTCAAGTGCACTCAAGTTTGTTCGAGAACCGAAATTTGTTCGTCATCCGAGGCATAAAAAAACTCAAAATTTTTGGTCGAAAACCGAATTGGTCGAGAACCGAGACGTTTGAAAACCGAGGTTTGACTGTATATGTATATACTTATATAAACACAGAGTATGACACCGAATCAAACTGCATTTCATTTAATTTCGGCCAATATTATCATTGTTTATTTTGACGTGCATTCTTAAGGGATGAGAACGGTGTCAAAGAGGCAGCTCTACAATGACTAATACAAAAACTAAATACAAATAAGTAATTTGAGATGGAAGCGCACACTTTGATGGTATCTCGAGAACTTGCAAAGAAAATGAACATTTTTGTCGAGTTTCTTTGTTTGGTCTTAATGAAAGACATATCCAGAGAAGTATGCTTTTCGAAAGACAGGCAATGATATTCGGGCAATAACAGCAATTTACTCGGCCTTTCTAAAGTGGCTGACATAAAATAGAGTGGAATACATTTTGCCTGATCGTGATATTCATTTTAAAACGCTTGCGGTTGCAGCTTTAGGAAATGGTGTCCTCATTTTAAAGGACATACGGCACAGACTCCTTTCAACCTTGTTTGCACAGTTGTCAAGCAGCGGACGGCGGTCGTATTTTCACTGGCGTCAGCAAAAGTCACCGCGGTCGTATTTGTGTCTCTCTTTTTGTTTTTATTGTCCACTCTGCCTTTCTGTCGTCTCTGTCCTTTCAGGGCTGTTACACTGCCGCGTAAAAGGGCCTTTTGGAGGTGATGGAGCTCTTCGGAAGGTGACTGAGCACTTTGGCTGATTTCCGGAGAAAGGTAACGACAGGCCATGTCAATACTTGACACTTGGCTCCCCGCAGAATTCCCCTCTGGACCGACACCCGAAGGACATGGCTGACGTTTACGTGAGTAATTTAGCTGACGTCAAGATGGATGGCCGGTCGGCGTGCTTATTATGGGAGCAATCTTCTTTGTGCTTGTTAGGAGCAAAATAATGACTGGCCGCAGTGAGAATTTTCTGTTCATTATGTATCACAGTTCCCGACAAAGCGGTGTACGATACGGCCATTGGTTTCCCATAAAGCGCAAGAGTATCAATGAACATTCAGCGACACAAAACGGTCAATAAGGACGCTTGCTTGGGAGCTGATGATTTTCAGCATCCTAATCAATGCGCCACTCTGCCTCACTCTTTAGCAGAGCGGCCGCGGAGCATTTTGGGCTTTTAACCCTTTGTGGACTCATGACTAAAAATCATAACCTTTAAATTCAAATAACCTTGAGATTGTACAATTTGGAATGGAATCAAAATTGTTTCACACAAAACCCCTCAAAGCAGCGTCGGAAAGACTATCATGCGTGATGTCACAGTACAGATGTCAGCAGACCTCTGCTCGGCCAGCATCAAAACCTGCTTTGAGATCCACAACTAACCCAGTTTAAGATGTTTTTTGAGATCAGAGTCGTCGTTTGGATGATACATATATTTTTTTGGGTGTGACTCGCTGCATGACGACAGTGAACTCAGTCATTTCGCAACATGGAGCAGTTTGGCAGATGGTGAGCAATTCTTCAAAAAAAAAAAAAAAGACGTTTCAAGATGTCATTGCCACTCCCAGTTGCAGTTCGATATCGGAATGAGAATTGCACATTGGGTATCATATTGCTTTGCTTTAGTTACTGACGTGTCTTTGTTACTGATTTTTTGCTTTATTGTTGTATTTATGTTAATTTCTCCATGAACAGCACTTTGTATGCAGCGATGGCTGTTTGAAAGTGCTCTATAAATACAGTTGAGCTGAGACGATCATATTGCTTTGCTTTCGTTCTAAGTCTGTTTAGCGTAACGCTAATAAACAATGCAAAAAGCATGCATGATGATGACATAACTCAGGCATATTCTTTATCCTCTGTGAAGAATGACTATAATTACTGAGCCTTAGGAGTGTTGACCGGCTCCATGTTTGTCCGAACCTAACCTCACTAAGCAAGTATCAAAAGATTGACTTTCTGCTTTTACTGTCGTTGCTTTTTACCAAGGCTTAACATGGGGGTGTTCAGAGAAGAACATGAGAAAAAAAAAAGTGATACTAGCAGAGCAAAGAAACGGACACTAACCTCCTCAAAGAGCTCCAGACTGTAAGTATTGTCATCGTCAGCAAAGTATACGATTCCAGCTTGGGTGCTATTTGCATTGAAGGTCTCCCTCAGCCAGCGGAGTGCCAGATTCCTCTGCATGGTCCCTCGGGGGATTCGAGGGTCCCTCGTGTCCCCGCGCACCTTATAGTTCCTGGGCGTCTCGACATTTAGGTGGGTGTAGTTGAGGCCCGTTTCTCGGAGGAGGCGCGTGACGAGGGGCGTCCTCCTTTGGGAATCCTCCACCAGAATCCAGTGCAGGTTGGGAATGTGGAGGAAGGTGTTCGCCAGCCGCGTCAACTCGGCCTTTTGCACTGGTCGGCTGTACGTGGGCGTGATGATGTGGATGGTGGGCAGCACGTCAGACCAAGGCGGTGGCCGCGTGTACACATACTCGGTCCTCACCACCTCCACTATGTCCTTATCTGAGGCGCAGTATTCCTTGGAGTCTCCTGCCTGGCCTCCTGCCTCCCTCTTGCCCTCAACACCGTCACCTGCAGGTTCAAGAAGACGTGCGAGGCATGAGTGCAACCGAGGGCCGCCCTTTGCATGCTTTTGCCTCAGGTGACTTAAACCCAAAGTGGGTAAAGTGTACCTGAGAGTCGGTGGCGCACCGCGAGCCTCTCTGGAATGATAAAGATCTCTTTTACTAGGTGGTGACATGCTGCAAAAGGTGAAAGCAAGCACTGAGAGGACAACACAGCTGGCGGACAAAGAGATTGTGCTAGGAGAGCATGGAAAGAAAGAAAGAAAGAAAGAAAGAAAGAAAGAAAGAAAGAAAGAAAGAAAGAAAGAAAGAAAGAAAGAAAGAAAGAAAGAAAGAAAGAAAGAAAGAAAGAAAGAAAGAAAGAAAGAAAGAAAGAAAGAAAGAAGCAAACAACGACTTTGGAGTTTCCCGTATCAGGAAGGAAAATATGGTGGATTCGCTCCTCTATTTAATAGAGTGACAAACAGTTCTTTGGGTCATGGGTATCTTTATACAGTAGCTGTGTTTGAATGGCTTTCTTGACCCCCCCGCCTAGTGTACAAGGCAAGTTGTGGTCAGGCTGTGGGCACCCGTGTGCTTGGTTGCACCTCAGGGGACCAGACCAACTTCTTGAGCCGCAAACCGTCACGGTCTGTGATCCTGACAGCCGTTCTCATTCGGCAACGGCCAAGGGACCCACGAGCAGACGTGAGCTACTTTGACCTTCGTGTGCCGATTTCACCGGCTTGAGGCACCCCTTCGCTCGAAATCATCTTTCAAAGCAGCGCAGCGCAAGGATTTTGTCTTTGGCTGATCCTATTAATATCCATCCCCTCTTTCAGCAGGAAACTGTGCCTGAGCACTGTGCTTAAGATTTCTATGAAAACACTTTTGCTTCAGTGCTTTGTCATGACGAATGGAAATATGAAGCCACTTTGCTTTTTCGACTTGTGGCACCGAATGGACAGGTCCAACCTGATCAAATCATATTACAAATGAATGTCGAACATAAGTTGGTATAAAGTTTGTTATGCTCCATATTTTGTCGAGATCATGACCATCTCCTCTCATCAAGACATAAACGTTAACATTGGTGCATCTAAATGTATGTGTCTAATGGTATTATAAATTCAACAATTTGGCAATGGCGGCGATAATACAATTCTAAAATAGCATCTTATAGAAATAGAACCGTGGAGGATAATTGATGCTTTTTTCATTTTGCCGTGGCTAAAAACAATCTTCGTCGAGAGTTCATCCTCAGAGCCATTCGCACTTGAGACATAAAAGGGGATTTTTTTTATTTTTTTTTTGGTGCAACGCATAGATTAACACAATCTGCTGATGGCCAGATGTTCACAACAGCCTGCCAGCGAGGATGCTGCCAAAACCTCCGGCTCCTTTTTATAAGAGCTCACAAAAGCAAGCCTGTGAGCGGTCGAGGTTAAATGAAACGAAATGAGGAGTTTTGATTTGGTTTCACACCTCACCGTTTCCTCGCCGGCGCGCTTCAAGGCATTGAAGTGTCATTTGGTGTCACTGTATATTTACATTGGTTCTTGTGTATTGGCCCCTTTTGGATGTACAGTATTTTTTCGAGGTCATGAATCGAAGACAAAGACGCATTGATTTGCTGTCCATCCAATCTGGCTTTGTTTACCCAAGAGCTTACTTGACATTTCCGACTGTTGCTGTGCGGGCTCGGCAGAGAAAGATCGGGAGGCTCATGAATATGATGTACGAAAGAAGCGCATGTTGTTTGGGCGCCATTAAACTAATTGGTGGAAACATTTATGACATCAAATGCAGCTGAAACGAACCCCGCAATTGATTAGTGGCGAATGTCAGTCGGTGGGAAATGGTTCGACCCAATTGGATGAAACACGTGATAGATTTCTGGTTGAGTAATTGGGGTAATATTTCCCCACACGGTGCTTGACAAATTTATAAACAAGCATCACATATTGGTTTCAGAGACCTTCGAGCACTTTTGTACCATTTTAAAGAGGAATGAGAAACTTGGAACTGAATTAATCTTTTGATGCACACATTTGAGGTGGCTGACTGGGCTGCCCTGAGAACTCAAAATTACCCAAACATAACATTCAAATGCTAATGTTCTGTGAATAATTTTAATTTTCATAATCAAGTAATAATAAATAATCATTCATCTTTTTTTCGTTTTTTTGTAAAATAGGACTGCCGTATTAACCCTTACATAGGCAAAAACAACAAAACAACAACAAAAAAAAAGTCCTGGGCTTTGAATATTGTACGGTTAATGCATAAACATTATTGTAGGTTGGTCTAACATGTTTGTTGAGACTCTATACATTTTTTTAATGATATGTCCTACAAGCTTTGAAATTATGCCTAAACAGTATTTTATTTCAATGTAGCATGTGCACACTTTCAGAGGTTTAAATCATGAACATAGGAAGACTGGATTTTCTTTCTCTGTTATGTCAACCATATTTTCGGCTTGTGTTTTTCACGGAAACAGTTATTGTAGCATAAAGGACTCATTTCTTGCACGTCCTCCTTTTGCTTTTGTGTTTGGGATTGATAGCTCAGGAGTCTCCTCTCGCACTCTGCGAAAAACCCACAACAACTGGAGAAGCCGCAATGAAGTCGATGATCACGGCAAGAGAGAGCCTCTAAATGAGCCGGCTCCCCGTCTAAACATGAAGTGCGGTGCGAGGCTGGAGGAGCCACTTTAGATTCGATATGACTTGTGGAGTGTGGCCGCAATACGTACCCTTATGGATTGCGAGGAGCGGCGCGATGGCGCTTTGGTGCCAAACTGTGATGAGCAGAGTCCAGGGTAGCACGATCAACACGATGGCAAGAATATCTCTTCTCTTCGGCATCTCCGGGATTGGTTTTGAGGCTCTGCATTACCTGCGGGGAAACAAAACACACACATCGGTCAGCCATATCTGAACTTGTGAGCCTCGAAGTTTAAGCTAGCGTGGACACATGGAAAATAAACTTCACACCGCAGCCATTTTAAACATGTTGCTGAATTTTAATTGCTAGGAAATGACTGGTGCATTTACAGCGCCTTAATTAGCATTTAACGACTCCGGAGCAGCATAATAAGCACTTGAGCTCGCCCACATTCATACGGGATGAAAATTTGAAGACAATAGAACAAGGAGGGGGGGGGGGGGGGGGGGCAGCGGGGGGGGGGGGGGG
>CAAKHF010007305.1:0-10910 GCA_901007745.1 Hippocampus kuda
CACGTTGCATCGAAGTCTGATAGGCCCCGACGTTAGCGTCCCGCTAGGCCCGATGGAACAGCGGGGAAAAGCCGTTGCCGTCTGTACCACCAAGGTAAAATGCCGACGACCTTGCTTCTATTTGGGGAGGGGGGGGGTCGTTCGGCCCCGTTGTCTCATCAGCCTATATGACGTCATTTATTCTCTCTGCTCAGCATACAGCTGAATATTTACCTCGAGCTTGGGTTGGACTGGCAGTTGGGAAAAATGCTGCTGTTGCTTCACGCTCCCCCCCCCTCTCCTCTCCCCCCTGTTTGAATTGAATTGAACAAAGTCATCCTTCCTTTGATGTATGGATGCCAGGGTGTCATTTCCTTCGTCTGTCCCATCTGCTCTGGTTAGTTTCGCCTGCCCTGTTGTTATCATTACTTTTTCTTTTTTGGGGGGGGGGCATTCATTCTTCAGCTTGTGCTGCTTTCCTGCAAATGGGTCAGCCTCCCTTGGCCGCGCACCACAAGCAGTGATTGAAAGCAGCATGTGTAGCGGGAGGCTGAGCGGCGCGAGTATTTTGGGCTGTGCAGAACTGAAGTGGGACGGCGCGGTGGTGCCGCTTGCTCTGCCGCCTCACAGGATAGAAAAAAAAAGAAGAAGAATTAGGATTTGGGTCAAGCTGCTGTTCCAATTACGGCACTGACCTTTCCGGAGTGTCGGTGCGGCTTCTTTCCGGGTACTGTGTGGGCAAATCTTCCCGCTGTTCAAGAATGTTGGAAGAAAAAGTCTCATTGTTGACATCACGTGATTTCGTCTTCAGCAGGTCCACATGGCAGAGAGAAAAAGTCCAGAAAAATGACAACATAGCAAAGTGGAAATTTTATGTCAGCTGTCCGGGCGGTTCGGCGATGACGGGCCGAAAAAGTGAAGTCAAATTCATTTCGCACAACGCTGTCCTCTTCCACGACGCAAAGGAAGTCCTTTTTCACATCTCCTTGAGCAGATGACACAAAGGTGAAGGAAGCCCTTCAGAGTGTCGGCAAAAGACTTCCAGAAATGTCTGGCATACGCTAACGTGTTGGTTGCCAAGTCGACTTAAAGCAAAGCAAGCGATCGGTGTCATTCGTGGACACCGCAGGGGAAGCCACCGCAACGGCTTTGAAGTTTGCGCAAGAGTTGGCCGCGTCTTACGACAGGAAGCCGCTGGAAAAATGATTCAGTGGACAGCTGGATGCGGGCGTGCTGCGTTCGCTCACGGCCTTTGCGTGTCTTGGGGCCTACCCCCCTGCCATCAAACCTCGTGACGCCCCTGGATGGACGTTTTGCCCGCAAGCCTTCAGATAGAAGGCACCTCCCCCTCGTGAGCGCACCTTTGCTGTGAGGAATCCTTTGCTGTTGGGCCTCTTGCAGATCAAACTTTGACAGCAGGTGGTGTCGTTGTCCTGTTTAGCTCGATTGAAGCGCCCACGCACTCACACATACATTACAGCGCCACATGTGGTGGTGGCAACGAAAATACTGTCGTTGGAAAAATATGAAATACCTTCTTCCGACACAATGTGGATTTCAACATAAAATGGCCGATTTCATTCGTTTTCTCTCCATTTTCAAAGATTCCATCTCGGTTTAAAAAAAAAAAAAAAATTCAATTCAACCAGGCATTGCCCATTAGGCAGTGTTTGTTCCCCGCAATATTCTCTTGTCAGCTGACAACAAAATAAATCTTCATCTTTAGCCATTCACGTGAAACGGGGCAGATCATAGCATTTAAAAAAAAAAAAAAAACAGTCCAATGAGCTTGTTGTTCTCGATGAAAAGGAACGTCAGCGTCAAGGTACCTTTCTTCGCCAGCCACTCAAACGCCATTCAGCGACGTTGTGACTTTGATTTCGCACTTCGATTTCAATGTTCTCTTAAATACGTTTGACCGCCCCAAAAATTGCAAATTTTCAAAGCACAACATGGCAAAAAAAAAATCTCACATCGTTAAAAAAAAAAAAAAAAAATCCAACTATATTCTTGCAGATTGTTTGCATTTAAAAGTGTGGTTCATTTTCTTCGAACCAGCGAGATGCTGCGGACGCTCTCACTTTTGCCTTTGATTCGAATGTGGTCACATTTTGTACAGATGAGTATTTTTATTTTTTAGCATTCCCTCTCGATGTACGACATGAAGTCCAAAGCTTTCACGTGAATTAAAAGGAAGTGTTTCACATTTGAGACACACGTCCACCGCCGCAAAGCAAAGAGTTTTTCCAAGTGGATCCTTTGCAAGGCCTCCGCTGTCGATGTCCGCCCAGCGAGAAGCGAGACGCATGCTCCGTGATGTCCAGACCAGGCCACCGACTCGGCCGTTGAAAATGTGCCTTCAAAAAGTCTCGACCCGCTTTTGGTGATGTTCTAGAATGACGTGACCTATTCTCACCTTTTACCAGACTGACGGGAGGAAAAAGCCACGGTGGAGGAAAGGAATAGAAAAAAAAAAAAAACACGATTGAAGGCAGGACACGTCTGATGGCAAACACGGTGGGAGTGTTTCTCTGGCAAGGGCCACCATGTTGAGATTTTGACAACTCCCGACTTCACCCGGACTGCCGTCGCCTGCCCAATTATGAAAACGGCAAGTCGGCATTTGCATTTCCTGAGAGTGCCGATGAAGGACAATCGAAAAGGTTAACTGCTGCCGACCTTTTACTGAGCTGCCATTTAAAGCGTCCTCACACGGCGCCGGAGCAAGGTGATCAGCCGCGGACTAAAGAGTGATCACGACGGCACAAAAGATGGCTGGTCGCCACCTACCCGCCGGCACGGCGTAGCAAGCAGGCACTCCTCTCAGCAGCTGTTCACCATCGGCGCAGATCTCTGGATGACAACATCAGAACTGCTTTGAATCACGGTCTGCTCTTCTCTGCTTCAAGCGGGGGTGCCCGATTCATCGATCGCGATCGAGCGGTAGCCCGCGATCTTCAATTTCACCCACGTGAGTGAACTTCTCCCCCTTGGAGCGTTTTCTTAACAAGCAATTGCCCGTAGCTGTGCCGTCGATCGCCACGATGCTGACGTTGTTCGTGAAAGGCGATTTTTTTTTTCTTTGCCTATTTTTTTCCAATGCGATAATCTTTGCAAAAATATCTTTTCTATTTTTTTTCTTTCAAATCATCAGAGTCCAAATTTCAACTTGGTTATTTCAGCAAGCGGCGGTCCCTCATTTTCACGTCATTCACGTTTCAAATCTTTTCACGTTGAGACACACAATATTGCTTTGAGCACGGCGCCGTGTGTCGGAACCGTGACGTTTACATCTTAATTGCAGCGCTTGGCTTTCTGGGCGCAAATAGCAAGTTTGACGTTTCATTTAAAATCAAATCAGAACATTCTTTTTTTTTTGTTTTTTTTTTTGGCACTGTGTGCGAAGTGACATTGTTATGAAACGGCGGCCGCAGTTTGATTGACCGAGTTTGCGGCGACGCTGCCACATCTGGGCTCACGTTTCAAATAGTGTTGTCACTCACCATACGGCTTTGAAAATGAAAGTCGGAATGTTCACGTGGGAGCCCTTCACCATCACAACGTTCATGGAAAGTTTCCACTCGGAGCTCATTCGAGATTGCAAAATTGTTCCCCTGGACCTGATTTGAAGTAAGGGCGCCTTCTTGATCGATCGCATAGCAACGCCTTCACCTCACATCTCTCACACCCGGTCGGAGTGAGAAGAACCCGTACCGCAGCGTCATCCACTTCAGTTTCAATCATGGCCACTGAGCACCAAACAGAAGAGGAGGGGGCGCGCGGGAGGAGAAGCGGTAGTAAAACAGGCCCCTCGCGCTGCTGATAAAATGAAGATGAAGACGAGATTTGAAACTCTCGATCGATGTCGGGCGTTCCAGATGACTGGCGCCAGAACAAACACCGCTCGAGAAGCTGCGGGTTGCTTTTTGGCTCTCGGGTTCAACCAAAAAGCCAGCGTGGTGTGAACAAAAGATTTGGGACGAAATGTGTGCTGTCACTAAGTCGGCAAGAAAGAACATATTTCATCGGTCGGGAACAAAACCTGAACATTGCCTCTCAAGTCTACCAACGGCCGAAACGTGTTAGCCAAGCTCGGGCCAATAGGACGAAACTTTCTTTGTCAGGAGTCATGTTGCTGCAGCTTTTAGTTCGAGACGCGGGTTGACCGGAAGGCAGCATGTTATCATCGACGAGGCCAGACGTGACAACCGCACGAATTCTGATCTTTGCGCTACTCGCTTATCAAATGGAGGTGCAGAGAGGTGCAAACTTCGGAAGTAAAAAGTCGCTGACGATTTGGACACGTTTCTGTTCCACTGGACGGGGTGTTCAATGACCACTCGCGCTAAAGATCAGGAACAACTCGTGCAACAAACCTGCGACGTGCCTGCCGGTCGAAGCTGTGCAAGGAGCCCTCGGCCTCGCTGTCAGAGTCCTCGTCGGCCGTGATGCGGCCGGCATGCAATTGCTGTCAGAGGCCAGAAGCAAAATGGATCCCCATCACGAGCGCTCCGTTGTGCAAGTAATGACTTTTTTTCTTCGTCTCGTATTCTGACAGGCATCGCTTCGTGACCTTGCCAAGATTGTCCATCAGTTGATGGATGAAACGGCGTCTTTAGGAAGGTGCTTCTGTGCATTACACGTCCGTGAAATGAATTTAGTTCCCAGAAAAAGTATTCGATGAGATGGATTATGCAACTTTCTGTTGGCAGTTTGGGTCGAGGCACTCGGGGCTCCTTCATCTTTTGACCTTCAATAACGCCGCTCAGCAGACACACTTTTAAAAATGTCTTGGATCAGAGATCCAAGTCAATTTTTCTGGATTTTTCTTCTTTTTTGGTTTTGTTTTCTTTTTTTTTTTGGGCACTGAACCCCACGAGTTTCCTCTACCACATTAGCTTTAGGGTTAAGTTTGGCAAACAGGTGGCGTTTTTTTTTTTGTTTTTTTTTTTCAGAAATGTCCTAGCTCTAAATTCCAGTCCAATTGTATTGTGCTGTTTTTTTTTTATAGGTCGAACTTAACCACCACAAAATGAACATCTCTCTCAAAGCTGATGTCCTACGGGGAAAACAAGTCAAGCTACTTTTCAAATCAGCGTCTAAAAAGCCATTTCAGGACACATGCAGGCCCCTCTGATTCAACTTGACTGTTGACCGGCGTAATTAAAGTCATTTTGACCATTTCCAACAGAAACAAAAGAAAAGAAAACACACACACACACACACACACACACACGCACACACACAGACACACTGACAGTTCGAGTCAGCTCAGCCAGATGGTCCCCTCTGCACACGTTAGCCTCCATCCACGCTAAGTAAAAGGACAGCAAAAAGTGACCTTGAGAATATGCGTGTGTGTGTGTGTGTGTGTGTGTGTGTGTGTGTGTGTGTGTGTGTGTGTGTGTGTGTGTGTGTGTGTGTGTGTGTGTGTGTGTGTGTGTGTGTTTCAACCATTCATAAAATAATTGGGCAATGGCAAAGTGCTTTGAAATGAGCATGAATGTTAATGAGGAAAAACAGCACAACACGGATGCTAATTTAAATTGGCTTTAAGCTAGCTGGGCCTTCCTTGAGGCAGTTTCAAAAACAAAAGGTCTAATTCTCTTAGTTTGATGTTTACTTTGACAGTCCAATTCAGTTGCAGGAGTGGTATTAAACATCTTGAAGCCTCTTTATTGTTGCATTTTCCAAACTGCAAGGAAGTCTAAGGTCGCAAGTTCAAGCAGAAAAAAAAATGGTTAAGAAGTCAGATAATATATTTTCAGGACTACGTTGTCCAATCGGTGGCCTCGGATTAAAAAAAAAAACAAAAACAAACTAAATGCCGGTTCAGGGACCATTTAAACAGTTATCATGCATTCACATCAGTAAATATTAATTCACACATGTTGAGAAAGTCTTCTGAATTTTAAATGAAAGTAATAATATTTTAATGCTCCAATATGACAGCAGCAGAAGCCAGCCCCAGAGGTGACGGTGTCTAAGTTACGATTCCCTCGATCCTCGACTTGGGTTAAAGAAGCAGTGATGTGCTGAAAGGGAATTCATTTTTTTTTTCAACATACTATAATTACTGCAAACTAATCAGTCCATTTAACATTCATTTTTTCTTTTTGTCCAACGTGTACAAAGGCTGAAGGATGGCTAATTGGCCAAGAGGAATCAGTCAAATGCTCCGGACTTGGGAAGAAAAGTGGCTTTCAACATATGGAGATATTAGGGGCTTACATTCTGTACCGCATAATTTTCTGATAACATTGAGAGCATTTTTTTTTGTTTTTTTTTTTGTGTTCAAGGGCGAAAGAAAGGAAAACGCGAGCCGAGTGAGCTTGGACTCACTGTGCTTCTTTGTGAGGACTTGCAGCCTGCACAGCAAGATAACGTGACTGTTGGCCAATCGTTCGCAGCCGCTTTTGTGCGAGTCCAATTCGCACGACGTCTGCGGTTGTCTGGGAGACAAGCCACACGCTTGCTGACGTGGATTTCAGATGGCCGAACCACTCAAATTGATCCGGATCGATATTTGGTCTTGAGGTTCCGACACAAAGGACCACCCCCCCCCACCACGCCCTGATGGTCTGCGTTATTCAAATTGACATCAATGCGAGCGACTGCGTTTGGACGGTGGGAGCACGTTGGAGTACAACCAAAATAACATCAAAGCCAGAGTTTGGGGGACTGCCGCTGTGTGTATCCAAAGTGCTGCGCATGGAGCGAAAAGGATTCAGACAACAACAAAGAAAACAAAACTGCGCAACTAAAAATCAAGTCTCATGCTGAGTCCAAAGCCAAAGACTAAAAATGACGAGTTTGAAAGCTGGGCGGCGAGGGGGTTTGCCCAACGTTCTTTCCAAACAGAGGCAGCGGCAACGGAAAAGGCTCCGTTCTCCTCTGAGCCGCCACTTAGTTCTCGCTACCTCTATTGGTGTCCGCTGCGCAGACCTGAGAACGGAGAGGCTTGACTTGAGCCAGCTGCCGAAGACGAAAGAAGCCGAATTCGACATCGCCGTCGATTTGCCGCTCCCTTTTCAAATGGCTGTCCAGCTCGAGACGAGTATAAATGTCTTTCATTTCAGGCTTGAATCCACCTGGGCAGCTTTTATGACACTTAAAAACAAAAAGTTGAGATTTTTTTTTTCAATCTTCTCAATTTGCCGGATGGGCGGCTCACCTGAAGGCTAGCAAGACGCCGACGCCATCGCTCTTGCTAGACACGACAATGAACGGAACTGACCTGAGTTTGGCTTGTTCCAGCGAGCTGAGGACTCGTTTCATGCTAGGTCCGTGTTGTTGTTGTTGTTGTTCTTGTTGTTTTTTCTCAGCAAATAGGAGGTGTCATCTTACTCATCACTCATCTCTTGACTTGAACCAGCCAAAATTGGGCTCCAACGGGCCACTTTCCAGTCCCCCGAGCTTCCTGTTTTTTCAGGCCGCGTTACATAAAAGGCCAGCCTCCTTTTTTTTGTTTTGTTTTTATTCTTGCGTTGCTTCTGCATGAGGCTCAAATGAAGTGGCGGCCAACATTTTCCAGATTCTATTAAGATGGACTCGTTGCCACTTGTTTCCGCTGTCACGTGCAAGTGTGATCATCGCAACGCCTCCGCTGATGTGTCGGATGTTGCGGATAATACGTGTCTTTTCCCGGGACCTCAACATCTATCATGCGCATTTATAGGCGAGCGCTTCCTTCCTTAATGTCTCTCACAAACACACACACACACACACACTAACACATTCATTTCATAGCTTGCCAAGGAAATTAACAACCTGCCAGGGATTGATCTCCACTTCCTGTCGGTCTTCAAATGAAACAAGTGAACCAAAACACATGCTCATGTTAGTTTGATGAGACCTTCCTCTGATAGGGGCTCAAAATATGGAGAGAAAAAAATGTTTGGATATTACGAAGGACATGTCAGGAAAAGGCAAAACAGACCACTCAGATCGTTGATCCATCCATCCATTTTCCGATCCGCTTTATCCTCACAAGGGTCGCGGGGGGGTGCTGGAACCTTTTCCCAGCAGTCTTCGGGCAGTAGGCGGGGGACACCCTGAACCGGTAGCCAACCCATCGTAGGGCACACAGACACAAACAACCATTCGTGCTCACACTCTCACTTAGGGACAATTTCAAGTGCTCAATAAGCCTGCCATGCATGTTTTTGGAATGTAGGAGGAAACCGGAGTACCCGGAGAAAACCCACGCGGGACCGGGGAGAACATGCAAAGTCCACACAGGGAGGCCGGAGTCGGAATCGAACCCGGTACCTCTGCACTGTGAGGTTGATGCACTAACCACTGGCCCATCGGGCCACCGTCAGATAGTTGATATACTGTATATATATATATTTTTTTACACTTACTTTCCATGAAACATTTCATACCAGATTCCAAAAAAGTAAAATAATGGGCATTGGGGGCCAACCTGCAGTGTCTTCCTACCCGCAGACTCGCGAAGCTTTTCCAACAGACCGACGAACTTCAGGTCATCGGGGATTAATTAGCTTTCTGAAAGCCAGCCAGTAGATGTCAAGGTAATTTTTGCATGCAAGCTGTCGAGGTCACTGTAATCTCACACGGAAAAAGAACGCCACTCACGTCCGTCTGCCGTGCAAGTGTGTGCGATGCTGCAACTCGTTTCGATGTGGTTGCAGATTTCGATTGATGGCTTTGCGACAACATCATTTAAGAATCTGAAGATTGATCCTTTCTTTTGTCCGTTTAGCACATTTGGAAAAGGAGTCATTAAAATGTATCAAGTTGAATTATTTGAATGTTCCGGTCCTTCCGTTTTTCGACATGTAAATGAATGCGAGTCGGTTTTTCAAGCGAGCCTCCCTTTCCTGTTGTTGAAAACGCAGCCAGATGGGATTTTTCCACATGACCGCTGCTGCCGTAACATAAGGCCTGCTGTGATAAACAGGTGCAGCACTTGAATAAAAGCCTCAGCAAATCAGCAATTAGGATGTCTCAAGAAATGTTGTTGCGCCCATTACTTGCAACCACATGTGGGCCCTCAGGTCACTTTCCCTTTTTTTTTTTTTTTGTTTCCCTTTTTCTTTTTGCAGGTGCACCTGCATAATGCCCACACTGCATGTGCGGACTTTGTTCAACTGGATGCGATAGGTGCACACTCCTGCACAATTTGTCCTTTTTTGTTTGCTTTTGCAGTGTTTGCGCCATTTGACACGAGTGTGATGCCCAGTTGCGTCTTTGTGGCTCGTTGCTGTTCCACTCGAATGATTGACCTTCCTTGTTTTGCTGTGGCTTGAGCAGCTCCCTCTCTCTCTTTTATTTATTTGTTTATTGTGTATACTGAAGTTGAATTCTCATCTTCAAGTCTTGTTCATTGATCAAAAAAACAAAAAAAAAACCCCAAAGTCTGCTTGATAAATACCATGCGGAGATCCATCCGTTTTGTGAAACCACTTTTTTCACCTCAGGAGAGTCGCGGGCGTGCCGGGCCGATCCCTGCTGTCTTCGGGCAGTAGGCGGGGGACACCCTGACCTGGGTGCCGGCCCATCGCAGGGCAAACGTATTTTTATTTTTTTTTTGTTCCATTAACCTGCCATGCCATGTTTTTGGAACATGGGAGGAAAGCGGAATACCCTGAGAAAACCCACGCGGGGACAACATGCAAACTCCACACAGGATGTCCGCAGCTGGAATGGAACCCCCGTCCCTCAGCATTGTGAGGTGGACGTGCTAACTCGTCGCCCACCGTGCCGCCCTCATAAATACCGCGCAAGCGTTTTTTTTTTTCCGAACCTCCAGTAAGTGTGCAGTCACGTGCGCCCAACTCCCTCGTTTGCTGGGGAAGGTCAGAGTCCTCCGGAGAGAAACAGTCGCATGGGCCAAACGTTGTCTTCAGTTGCCTGACAATTGGACGAATCAATTTAGAAGGCAAAACGATTCCGACTGCGTAAGCGAGGGAGTCTCACACGTTCCTTGGAGGGGAAAGTCAACCTATTCGGAGCTCAGGGTCATCAACAGAGGAGGCTCCCAGGAGCTTGCATAGTGATTCTATCTCAAAGCTGTGGGACACGTCAAGGTTACGTGTAGTGCGCAGAAGCCCTGCTGCCTGGGAGAGCGCTTCAGTTCAAACAAGGAGGCACCGAAGAAACATTTCAATTCCTCTTTAAGGTCCAATCGTGGGTAATATCATAAGTGCTAAGATCAACAGAATTCTCATTAGCTTCTCTGTCAGGGCCGTCAATGCAGGATTCGGAAAATGAAATGCAATCGAATTTGCTGCCCTTGCGCCTGTCCCGAGCACGGCGAAATTTAATCGTGACAACCGAAGCAAGAGACATCCAAACATTTAGATGAGGCCAAACATTAGGTTGCTCGATGACTTCAGCGTGGCCGTTGTGTCGCTGTGACCTTTCTTCTGGCTCGGCATCTTCGTATCTGCACCCTTACCGGTTGAATCCAGTTCAGGGTCACACGTTGTCGCGTGGGCGAGGCGGCGCCACCCTCCTATGTGCAGGATTAGACCTTCTCCCCGCATCTGATAGAAAAGAACTCCACGGAGGCGTCTTGATCTTTTTTTTCTGGCATCCATAAAATAGTTCAACTGAGAACACACGGTCTTCGGGTCGTGAATGACGGATTAATGTTGCAAGCATTCAAGATAAAAGGACCGGGATAAGTTCATCCGGTTGGTGCCTTGACCCGGATCAAACTAGCGAAGGTCACTGGTTTGATCCGGGGCATGGCATGACCAACCGAAGGAGAAAGAAAGGGAAACCTGACCCCATTTTCTTAGAAAATAGAAATAGAAAAACACAAGGAACAGGGAGGGGAAAAAAAAAAAAAAACAAACGCCGCAAACCGTGCTCCCTTAAGGCCACATGAATAGAAGACACAACAAATAATGACTGAAACACTTGCATATGTGGAAGTTGGGTGGGGGGGGGGGGGGGTC
>CAAKHF010007309.1:0-11160 GCA_901007745.1 Hippocampus kuda
ATAAGAATAAGAATAAGAATAAGAATAAGAATAAGAAAACCTTTATTAGTCTCACAATGGAGAAATTCCCATTTCACAGCAGCAAAGTTATGAAAGGAAGAAGTAGAACAACAAAATATAGGAGCTGCTGGAAAGGCAGCCACTCACGCGGCGCCATTTTGAAGTCAAAATAACAAAAATAACAACACAACACATAGGACACAAGACAGTCGTGCAATCTTCACCACTTTTCTGCATCCACTTTGTTGTCTGAAGCAGTTCTAGATGAAAGAGGAGAGGATCAAAGTGTCCTTTCACCAGTGGATCAGAGACGTCATGCTGAAAATGTGCACACGTCTGCTACAAACTAAGTTTTGAAAGCAAACACAAAGCTGTAGCGTCCATTGACGAAAAAGATTGGCTCACATCTCCTGTCTCATGTAAATCCACTTCAATTCCAAGCCGCGACTCCCATTTCCACATCGGCATCGGCGCTCCACGCTAGCGCTCCTTTCTTGTCATCGTCGGCTCCTCAAGCCTTACATCCATCCAGCCGCAGACTGTTCAACAGCACCGATCTCTCCGCTGAACAAAGCGGGGCTGTGAAAAATGCTGCCCATTACAGGCGCAAGACACAAGCGCCCCGGGACTGTCCAGCAACGACAGTCAAATGGCGCCGACATTCCTCCCAGGCAAAAACAGTGCTGGTATACCCATGCTGCCGAGTTGGCGCAACCACCAAGCACAGAGTCTCCTCCTTGATGAATGTCGTGGCCAAAAAATGCTGAAAAAAGTCCACATCAGGTCCACACGACGTAACAACAAACACAAAGTGACAAAACAAACCAAAAACCAACAAAAAAAAGCAAGGCTCATGAGAGCACTTGCCGACGGCTGCCTACTCGGGCGCCATCTTGACTTCAAAGCAAATGGAACCAAGAGCAAATTTGTCAAATCGAAGTAAAAAGATGCTTGCGCTTTGCATTTGTGTCCGAGCATTTGACTTGCTTCAAGTGGATTTCTCATGAAAAAAGGGACCGTGGCCCAAGTTGAATTGGTTTCCGTGACCACACTCGTAAATCAACACGCTCAACCCAAATCATTGTGTCCCCATCCGAATGAACGGGAATGCCGCAAATGGGACAATTACTTTGAATGACTGTCCTTTGCCTGTTTTGTGTGTACATTTGTCCGTTCAAGCTGTCCATTGGTTAGCATCTCTGCAGTCTTGCGCACACGCGCCGACCCCTTCACGCAGTCACGCGCACGCGCACGTACGCGCTCGCATACCGTTACGAGTGGCGAACATTTGTCCTCGCTTGCAGGCCGACAGCGTTTCTCCTCTGTCAGCAATAATCTTCCTCCCCTCTCGCCGCCCACCCCCCTCCCCAACACCCCCGCGCAACCCGTCAGCTCTCTGGAGATAGCGGCCGCATTGCTATTCCGATAGAGTGTCTGCAACCAAGCATCAATTGCCTCTGACTAGAAGGGCTAGTGAAGGGGAAAGAAGGCTGGACAAGCCCGGGGAGACAGCAAGGAACTAGCAGCCATCACTTCCTATTATTCAGTGGCTTCAGTGAAAAAAAAAAAAAAGACAACAGGCGGGGGGGTGGAAGAATTCAGGTGTGGACATCAGGGGTTCCCAAACGTTTTGCAGAAAAATTTCCAAGGAGCCCCTCGTCATCCGAACGCGAATCAAACCGAACTAAGATGTGGTGTACCTTTACATTTCTTAAGAATTCAAATGATTGTTTGTTTTTAGTTTTTGTTTTTTAAGTTACAAGACATAAAAATGGTATGAGAAAGCCAAACCACGAATGGTGAAAAGAAACGCAAGGAATTGACGATCTCCTAAAATGTTGGATATGTATTTGTGTGTGTGTGTGTGTGTGTGTGTGTGTGTGTGTGTATGTATATATATATATATATATATATATATATATATATATATATATATATATATATATATATATATATATATATATATATATATATATATATATATATACATACACACACACACACACACACACACACACACACACACACACACACACGGCTAAAATTGCAGTTGAGATTCATGGAGTGGCGCATTGGATAGAAGGTGTCAAATGTAAACAGCATTTTCATTCCGTTTGGTCATTTGGTTTCATTCTCAGCGGAAGACAAGGCTCCTTGTAAACCATCATGCCCGATATGAAAATTCAGTATGAGCGCCGTCTCAGACATTTTCATTGGTCCACTGTGACGTGTACTTCAATTTTATTCGGCACATATGACGAGACTCGGTAAACGTATTGGCTGGTGAGTAAAAATCCATAAAGTAACCGCGCTAAAGCCGCAGGGAAATTGCGGAAAAAACATAGCAGCTTGTAGATGGGAAATTATGGTAAGTAAAATATGTGCGCGTGTGTGTGTGTGTATTTTTCTGTAATAGTATGATATAAACGCCATATTTAAAAAGTCAATTGCAAAACTTTAACGTCACTCTCCGAATATGACTTTTCTTTTCCTGGGAAAGAGGCTTTTATTCTGTCAAATGCCTTTAGTTCACGAAAAATGACATTATTGCGCTTGATAAACTGCCAAGCTACGACGAACCGCCCGTGGAATCAAGCAGGTCTGACATTGGCGGCTGTCATCAGACACAAGGATAGCATCGACAACATCCCTGACCCGCGTAGTGGAGGTCGCTTCTTCTTTGGCTTATCACATGACATGCCATCAGTTACAACGGGCGCCAGAACGAATGCACGTCGCTGATAGCCGATGAGCGTCTCCCCCATCGACGAGATTGGCGGCCCTTGTGAGCGGAGACAAAAAAACAAAGCAGTTTTTGAAAAATATGTGCGCTGGAGCAGAAAGCAGCAAAGTGTCCTTGTAAGGAAGTTGAGCAGGCGAGTCCATCAATATTCTCCACAAAAAGGGCGACTTTAACATTGAAGACACCGTTTGTCATTGAAGAGTATTTTCAAAGTGAAACTGTCCGTTCAGATTTAAAAGATGGCATTTGCTGAAATTGTTATGACATTTTAATGTAAACAAATAACGGCGAGCTGCACATCTACAGAATGAATGCTTCCGATTTTCTGATGCATTTGCAGGTAGTCCTCTCCCTTTCACTTGACTTCACGATGTGCAAGTGGTTCATCATGATGCAAAAAGCCTTTCATCTCACTGAGTGACAAACTGAGTGAGTGCGCCACGCAGTTTTTCATGTCGCCATCAAATTTTGAACGTGCTCATAATTTCTTGCCGATAAGAAAAACTTTGTCGCTGTCATGATTTGGTTTGGCACTGTAGGGCTCCTCCTGCAGTTGCACACCTGTTGGTTATTATGTAATTAGTGCTATAAAAGGATTCTCAGCCCGACCACTCACTGTTGGGTCATTACTTGCTCATGCTACTGTCATGGTTGTTTCAGTCATGTTTAGTTCATTGTTATGTTTTAGCTTCAGTCAGGTTTTTGTTATTGAGAGCTTTTAGTTTCTGCCATGGGTTTTGTTTGTTACTTTGGATTCATTTTGTTCTGAGGACTTTGTTTTGGATTTAGTTTTCTGTGTTTTATCAATACACTTCTTCAAATACACCCTGCTCCTCTCTACTGCCTGCTTTTTGGGCTCCACCACCACCTCGCAAGGTGACAGTCGCCGGGACAACGACGGGACAAACTTGACCGAGTTGTTGTGGTCCGGTGGGGACGGAGGAGGGAGACAGCTTGAATGCGCATCATTAAGGGGCCCCTCGAGGACCGCAGTTGGAGGCCCCTGGGTTAGCGATTAGGTTTGAAAAGGCTTTTATGATGGCGCCATTTCGACGAGTAGCATCATTTCAGTATTTGTCATTGTCTTCATACGAAATGGACGTTGCTTTCAGTGATACTCTACTCCGGTCCTTTTCCGCTCCCTCTGCTTTGTTACCGGAATGTGAAAGACAAGAGCTGCCTCGAGCTCAAGCGATCGTTGCTGGCTCAAAGTGCTTGAAAACACTGTTGTCGTGCCGAAGCCCGGAAAACCTCGGCTCACTTTCATCCCTCTTCAGGTGGTCAGGACTCAAGCTCCTTTCCAAAGCTTAGAAGTGCTCGAAGGAGTTGTATTTTTAGACAGCATCGTAGCAGTGCCTGCCTGCTGGCTGCAGTCAGATGATCATCATCATCATCATCATCATCATCATCATCATCATCATCATCATGATTTGTTGCCCCCTTTGTAGCTCCACCAGCTTGCCCTCCTTGCTCTTGCTCTGTTCTGGGGAGAATTTTTGCAAGTTCCCCCCTGCCCCCCCAGCCCAATAGGTGCAGGTTCAAATTCGGGTGAAGGCTCTGTCCTCTTCCTTCACAATCTGTGACACATGCTGTCAGAAGTGGCATGTTTATCCACGAGGGAATCGTTGTTGTGGCCCCGCTCTGCAGCAAACGTAGGATTGTTGTGAAATCTTCAGGTTCACGTCTGGGTTTCAAATGGGTCTCCTTAGAGTTGTCGTGACAAATGCTGTCAGAAGTGGGATACAGCCGCAAGGTCGGGCTATGAAAGGTCCCGTTGGATTGTTGGGTTCAACCCAATATTGGCGCTCTTCTTTCGTTGAAGTGGAAGATTAGAATTCAGTGCCATACGATATCCGTGCATTTGGTTGAACCTCCTTTGAGTTCAGTGACAAAAGGTGTCAGAAGTGGGATGTTTAGCGAAAAGGCGATGCGTCCATTTTAAAGGACCTGTAGGACAGTTATGTTCAACCCTTTCTGAAACCTGGTTCAAATATGGACTGAGATTACGCCACGTCAGGATTCGGTGAGCAAAAGTGTCAGAAGTGGGATGCTTCGTCACAAGGTCATCTTTTACTGTGCTCTGAAGAACTTGTAGGACAGTTGTTGAATTCTGTCGACTCAGATTCAACTGAGTTGAGGCTACTCCTATTTACGGGTTCCTACGGTGTCAGAAGTGGGATGCACGGGTTGCTTTGCCTGTTCTGAAAGATCCAAGAAACAGTTGTGGCCAGTAAAGACTCTGGTTGAAATCTGGGTTGAGGATACACCTCATCCGAATTCGGTGTCAGAAGTGGGACGCTGAGCTCCAGGGCTATCGATGATGTTTTCATTTCTTTCAGAGGTTATACCACATCCGAATTGAGTGGCAGATGCGATCAGAAGTGGGACGTGTCCATTCCAAAGGACATATGCCCATATGCGACCAAGCCCTCCACGTCGTGGCCGTTCTGAAGGACTCGTACAATTGTGTTTAACTCAGTATGGAGTTGCATTATATTTCACCAGTTGAGTGCAAGCCAACGTAGAGCGTTGAGTGATTTTTGGTGTCAGGAATGAGATACTGAGGCCCTTCGGCGACCCCCCCCCCCGCTTCCCCCATATGCGCTTGTATAGCCCATTATGTATTCTCCACATCGCCCTACCCCCAACTGAAGTTTCACTTTCCGCGTGCCCCAAATCCTTCTTTCCTCCCGCTTCTGTCGCCAACGTTGTCACACACGGGCACCGCGTCAACGTGACTAATGCGCCCAGCGAGCAGCACTGCACCGAGCCTATCAGGCGGCACCAAAAGCTTCGCCTTCCCTCGCTCCGCGTCCCCAGTCTCCGGCTCGGCAGCCGCGCTAATAATCCCCCCGCCTCTAATTGAAGATTAGAGGCGGCGTGATAATCTCTGACGTGAATAATAGCGCCGTTTAGCGTGGATTGGTGTGTGCGCGCGGGCGTTTGTAGCGAGAAGGCCACTTGTGTGTTTTGCTGATTGACAGCGACAATTCAGAAGCGGGATTTCCTTGTCAGAGATGATGCGAAACGGCTCGCGTCTGTCGGCTGCCCTCCTTTAAATGGCGAGCGAGATTTGCGCGGACGCGATCGAGCAAGTCGCCCAATGAAAACTCTCGCTGCCCTAAGCCACGCCCTGTTGTGCGCCAACCCTGGCGCGAGACTGACATGAGTCCGGTGCGGAACTCCCGGGAGTTTGTCCAAGTAATATGAGGAAGAAAAAAATGGTTGACTGAGTTTCCCTTTATGGATTAAAAAATAACAATCATTTCCATTCAGCTTTCATCTGTTTCAAATCGACGTGGTACCTCTTTGCTATTCATGTCAGTTGAGAATGAAGTTCCACCCATAGCAGGAAAAAAAAAAAAATCAATGGGCAGGAAAACGTTTTTATGGTACGGACGCATGTCAGCCATAGAAATGTTAAAATAATCCCCCCTCCCCCACCCCAGACGGCCTGGTGAGCGAGGGCGAGTTCCTGGACATTACGGAGATCAAGCGCCAGCAGGCCGAGGACTACGAGTGCATCACCCACAACGGCGTGGCCCCGCCCGATCAGCACAAAGTCAAAGTCACCGTCAACTGTGAGTGCGCCCCTCATTGGACGGCGGTCAGCCAATCACGTGACTCTGAGATCCCTCCTTTGTTGTGTGCGTTTTCGGGCCGCAAGACCCGCCCACGATCACCGACATGAAGAACCTGCCCGCCCACTTGGGGAAGACCGCCATCTTGCGCTGCGAGGCCATGGCTGTGCCCCCCGCCTCCTTTGAGTGGTACCACGACGACCACAGGTGAGAACGGTTCAGCGCGAATGCTCGAAGTGCGTGTGCTTGTGTGAGTGAGAGAGAGATTAAAAACTAATGAAAATTAATTTCTGTCAATTCCCTGATGAATTTAGATTAGAATTATTGAATGTCCTCTTGTTATTTAGAAATTATTAAATCAACACAAAAACACTCATTGCATTTACCCACATACATTTTTAAAAGACAAACCAAAAGGGGTTTAAAAATAAAGCCGATTTACAGAACACCCCGCTCATCAATTTGCGGGAAAAGAATGCTAATGCTCACTAATTAATATTTTTAATCAATGAAAAAATGGAAGTAAAAAAAAATTAAATCCAAGATGTTATTTCTTTTCCACACATAAATGGACATTGTTTTGTATCATAATCCTGTTTTAAAAATGAAGAACTTATTGTGTTATTGTCATTTTAAAAATCAAAGATGAGAGGATCAGGAAGTGGATGGATGGAAAGTTTATTTTAAAAAAAAATTAAAGTAAACAAAAATGTTGACTACATTTCCCCAAGAAAAGGAAAACACTGGTGTACTGAATTGTCCTTTCTAAATGAAAATTGAATGATTCAAGTTAAATAAAACAAAATAGGAAATCAATTGGTCATTAAATATGCCATATAAATCAAAAAAAAAAAGATTGGTCATTGAATTCACCCTTTCCTTTTTCAAAATGGCAAAAAAGAAGGATCATTGTTGGAACGCACCGAGCATTCGGACCTTAATGATGACAAAGTTGTGCCTAATGGCCAACAGCGTGAAACAACGACGCGAGAAGGACATTTTGAGCACAAATTGGGCCAAGGTCACGGGGTCACTTTTCTGCCCAGTAATTCTGGGAAAATCTATTAACTCTTCTCGTTGAGTAAAGATGACCCTGGAATGGATTTTTTTTTCCCTCCATAAGGAAATAATCAGCTTCAGGGTCAAATTGCGACCCGTGTAAAAGCTGAATTTACTGTGAAAGCGATCTAAGTCACAGGTGTCAAACGCAAGGCCCGGGGGCCAGATCCGGCCCGCCACTTCATTCTATGTGGCCCGCAAAAGCAAATCACGTGTGTCAACTTGCATGATCTTTGCTCAAATCTGTACAAAAATGTCACGTTGTCATGTGGAATAAATCATGTTGAGATTTTGTGACCCTTGGTTACCCTGTTTGTTGACACTCATCTGAACAATAACTGAACCAAATATGATAGTTGACTGATTCCAAAACTAGCAATCCATCCAGCCATCCTTATCCCCTTATATGGGTCGCGGGCGACAGGCATCCACTGATTGTTTTTTTACAAGTCATCATGCGATGAGACGAGTCAACATTTTTGGTTGATTTTGACTTTGAAATTGTCTTGCAATACAAAGACATAAAAAAGCTGTTCTTGATCTTCAGCATGAATAAGCAAAAGACATCTGAAGCGTGTTGTCGTTTCTCAAACAGTCAAGTCAAGTTCAGGAAACAGGAGCCAAACTGACCCGCAAGTCCATAAACATAAACGAGCATTTTTTTAATGAGAAAAAACCCCTTTGCATTATCTCACAAACTTTGCAAGGGGATGCAACGTTTTGTTGTTTTGTTTTGTTTTGTTTTAATAATGTTGCTGAATAAGGGCTCTGTAGCAATACTGGAACTCCGAGTATTTCAATTTGTTGCCCCACGGCATAGTAAAAATGAGAAATGTGTATGTGTGTGTGTGTGTGTGTGTGTGTGTGTGGGGGGGGGGGGTGACTGAATTTCCCCTTGTTGTCTTTTTTGCGGTTGCGGCAGGCCAGTGGAGAGCGACAACACCTTGCGGATTAAAAACGAGAAGACGCGCTCGCTGCTGCTCTTCAGCAACGTGACGGAGAAGCACTTTGGCAACTACACCTGCTTCGCCAGCAACCGTCTGGGGGCCTCCAACGCCAGCATGTTGCTATTCCGTACGTCCCCTCCCCCTTCATTATCCCCCCCTCGTTTGATCCCATCTCTTTCTCGCTCGGCTTTCCCCTCCGTTTCCCTCCGTCAACTCCCCGCGCCGGCCCGCCCGCCCGCTCGCGTTGGGCATCATTCGTCGTAAGCGAGTCCTTCATCTCTGGCCGCCTTTCTTCCTCTTCCGCCACGATCCCAGCCGGTGCCCCCTCAATGACTCACTCTGGCGTCGGGGCCCATTCATCTTGCAGCTCCCGCTTTCCCCCTCGTGTCAGCCCATCGCTCCATCATCTCTCCCCTCCTTTCCCTCCAAATCTGCCCTGGCCGTCATTAGAACACGACAAACATTTTTAATTCCAGACGTGCGGCCACCCCAAATCACAGCCGAAACCATCCCTCCGTGTCATTGCTCGCCGCCCACTTGGGAACCCGAGGCGCGCCGTTTTCACTTTCGCTCTCCGATATGGGGGTG
Source organism: Hippocampus kuda (assembly GCA_901007745.1). Lineage (NCBI taxonomy): Eukaryota > Metazoa > Chordata > Actinopteri > Syngnathiformes > Syngnathidae > Hippocampus > Hippocampus kuda. The sequence continues at coordinate 8,919 of CAAKHF010007309.1, forward strand.
CCAAGTAGGCTGGAACAATTTGGGGAAATGAGCTCGTTTTTTCTCTCAATATTGCGATTGCTATGTAATTTGTGATTATTTTATTTATTTATTGATATTTTTGAGTCCTCTTCCCGTGTATTTTAAAATAAATTAATCTGAATTACAAGTAACAGTATCGGATGGACTGTACATCAATATACAGGTATTGGTTTTTCTAGGTTTGGCATGAATTAATTACGGAAGACACTTGTTCTGCTTCAATGAACGGACCTGGTGGCTTATTAAGCAGTCACACAAATTGCGTGACTGTGAAATAAGCCATCACAGGTCCAAACCAAGTGTGGGGGAAACTGCTATTCTGTCGGCGTCTTCCTCATTTGAAGGCTTCATATATATGTGTATATATATCTATATTTTTTTCATTCATATATATATATATATATGTATATATATATATATAATGTATATATATATATATACATATATATGTATATATAGATACATATATATGTATTTATATATATATATATATATATATATATATATATACATATATATGTATACATATATATATACATATATATATGTATATATATACACATATATATATTTATATTTTTATATACATATATTATATATATAATATATATTTTCATATATATATATATATAATATATATATATTTTCGTATGTATATATATATATATATATATATATATATATATATATATATATATATATATATATATATACACACACACACACACACACACACACACACACTGCCATTAGCGACTCCCTTTATCTCGGTCGTCCATCCACATGGCCTGCGAGCTTGCTTGACGGGCACATCATGGGAATCAAGGAGGTTAATTAGCAGCCGTTGCAAGTGTGATGAGACGGTCCAATTAGACATGGCTATGCCTCTCCTCGGGCATACTCGGAAGGCGCTCATTGCGTGGAACGTGGACTTTTTTAAAATGGGGAATTATTTCTGGTGGTTTGGTTGGGTGTGCGAGGTGGCGGTTATTGTTAATAATTGGCTAGAGGAGCGATCGCATTACATTTGGTGTGTAGCAAGTGCGTGTGTGTCCGTGCATGGATTATCTGTCATCGTCGTTTTTTTTTTTTTTTGTATGAGGAGCGTACATCGCACATAGGTTGCGTGTCACGAAATGACTGGAGGAGCAATCGTAAATTTCACCTGCCAATGGGGAGAGCAGCTCCTCTGACCAGTTATTCGTGTTGACCACCACAGTGGACAATGAAAATAAACATGTCAGGAGTTGAAATCAAGCCATGCCTGAAATGCATCTGATGGCTCCTCTCACGGTTTATGTCTCATAAAGCGTGTCTTGCACGCTACAGATGGGTTCGAAATTCTCCAGAGATCACTGCATGTACGACAACATACCCAAAGAAACAAAATGAATAGAATTCATAGTTAACTCATTCACTCCCAAAGACGTTTTTAAACGTCTTTTCAGACTTGGTCCAGAATTGACTGGTACTGAATGAGTTCAGCCCACGGCACAGGCAACGCATGTTATGAGCGCCATGGCTCCTTATTGGACATAATCGTCATGTTGCATAATAGAAATAAAGAAACGACCAAAGTTAAAAACAATTCCAAATAGTCAGACATCATCTCCTCCAACCACACTAAAGCTCCTAAGTCCTACACCAAAGCAAACGACCACGGTGACATCATTTTTCTCATATTCTTTGAATCGGTCGACGCTGTGCATTTCTGCACTGAAGCAGGACAGCGAAGCGTTTTGAACAAAACAGTTTGACGCAAACGGATCTATTTTCATTGCTATGAAGGAAAAAGAAAACAGCATCCAGAGTTTCACTCTTGAGCCGACAGAAGGCCGCACGGCTCCCTTCAGAGTCGGATGACTCTTTTCAGACCGTCGAAGAGCGTCGCGCTATTTTCGCACCTGAAATTGGTTCATTCCACATAAAATTGCAAACGACGTCAGAAATGATTTGCATCGCTCCCGATGTATTTCTTTTTGGAGCGGGCGTCGTATTTACGCATCTTTTCTCTCTTTGCTTTGTTGGACTTTGGCCTTCACAAGGACCGGGCGCCATACAGGGTCGAGCGAGTGGTCTCCGATCGGGCTTCAGCGTTTGGATCTCCCTCTCTGCCGCCGTCCTGCTCAAGGTGTAACAATCGCAAACCACCCGCTGGAAACGGAATAGAAGCAAGACCCTCCGACGACCCCCCCCCCCCCCCCCCCCCCCCCCCCCCCCC
>CAAKHF010007311.1:0-16480 GCA_901007745.1 Hippocampus kuda
CCGTGCGGTGTGTGTGTGTGTGTGTGTGTGTGTGTGTGTGTGTGTGCATGGGTTTCTTCACCACCAAGGGCAGAAATAACTCGAAAGTGCCTTTTTTATAGGTGTAAAGTAATGCAAAGCTTGACTCGGGACAATTATGGAAGCTGTGGTGTCCAACCGAAGGGAAAAAGGCCAACACAGCTGGTTTAGTTTGAGTGTTGCTGAAGAAACAACACCATTGAATAGGTGGGGGGATGGAAAGAGACAAAAGTGAAGTGATGTCTTTGAGAGCCTCGACTGATATGTTCAAAGAGAAAAGTGAGGGCTCGTGATTAATGAGATGATTTGCTAGCTGTGATGCTGACTAAACGGCCCGGAATAAAAATCAGATGGTCTCGATGACAAGATTGGTGGTGGGCTTGAGAAGAGGGGCTTTCGCACATTTGGAAAGTTGGACATGATGAGTGGAAATTGTGTAGATCAAGTAGAGATACTAACCCCAAAGCCACTTCTAACTGGGGTTGGTGCGTACAACACGTGTCAGAATGATTCATTATTTTTGTTTTATTTCAGTTGCAGATGAAATCCCGGTAGGATCCCTGGTTGAAAACACTGCAGGTGAGGGAACCTTCTATAAATTACACCTTCAAAAAGGCAACCCACACTCACACATGTCCTGGTAGATGTATTTATTTATTTATGTATATACACTTTTTCTAAGTTTAATGTTGAATACAAACATGTAGTCTAGATTTCTCCAATATCTTATATGAAACTGTTGTAACTCATTGTCTTTTGTGGTGGGTACCACCAAATCCTATGAAAACTTCAACATACGCATATGAAGACTGCTACCCCCGCTAAATGTTTTCCCCTTCATAGTTTAAGCCCAAAATTACTTCTGAACACCTTCTAGGCCCATTACACATTCAGAAGCGCTTTGAGTTCCCCGACCATGCTTGAAGACTCACAACATCCTTATCTCAAATCATCTTTCTGCACTGAAAAGAATGCAAATACCATTAATACGTTACAGAGAAAAAACATGTTTTTTTTTTAATGAGAAAAACATCACTCTTCAATATTTTCTTTCTCGAAATATACCGCAATGACTTACTTCAATAAATAGTAAAGACACGTTTCACCATATTTTTTTACTTCAATTCTATGGACATTGTGTGGCTTCTTCTGGTGTGCATGCCTAGCCACCTGGGGGCCGTAGAATACAGCTATACGGAAATGTACAACACAATGCAACAAATCGTTATTTATATAGCGCTTTCAAATGCCAAACTGACACTTGTTGTTAAATGAGATTAGTTCACTGCCACTATATAGCGCTCATAGACGGCGCTCATATCTCAAGTCACCACTGTAAATAACAGAGTAAGTCAGTTTACTTGTGAAAATACTAAACCTGTGTGACCCTAATTCAAAGTGAAAAGAAAAAAAAAAAGCGATTTGCAGTCGGCTTTGAAAGCCATGAATAACCGGGGCCTCTAACTCTGAGCTCCAATATAACGGTGGACTACGTTGCTGCACTGTAAGAGCACTGAATTTTCCTTCCTGTCGAGTGCCTCAGCCTTTATGGAAAATACCTTTTCAGCTTTTTTCCACATTCTGCTTTGTCCTCAGCTTTAAACTCGTTATTATATTTGATTTAAAAGGTCCATACCCATTAACAAAGGCGAGTTAGCACGAAAGCCTAATGTGCATTACGGCAAAATCATGGGAGGAATGCAACATGTGCTTTATAGAACTGAAATGCTAATAAAAACAAAATGACTTTCTTCTAACTGCTGAACTGATGAGGACAAAACACGTTTATGGAACCTTTTACCGACATTAGTTTGGACCTGTTTCTTTAATCCTGTTGCATATTTGATATGCCAGAGTTTGGGAAAGTGCTACATTGTTTGGTGGATGGGTTTGAATATAATAAGTGAATCTCTGAACATGAAGAGGTACAATTAAAAAGTAGAAAAGCAGAATTTAGACTCAGGAGTCTACAATATGTTCGATTATATGGCTTTTTGCGTGCTAGAAAATATTGACCTTATTGTATATTCATGGCGTCAGCACACAACTCGGGTCACTTGCATTTCTAATCCAATTCTTTTTGAGATTCACCAGGACTTGGATTTGGTAAAAGAGTGGGCAGTGTTGGGTGGGCTCTTGTGAAATACATCAGCAGCTTTCAAATAGTCATTTATGGGAATTTTTTCTTTTACATCCAGCGACGATTTTTCCACCTCCACACCCCAAAAGGCAACACACGTTTGATGATCATCCTTTCCATATGGTCTTCTGATGATGATGATGATGGAAATTCTGCATCATGCATTGGAAAATAATTCATTCCACATTTTATTGTAATTTAGCAGTCTGAGATGGGGGAGTGTCATAAATGGCAGTTCTTATTGCATATGAATACTCTCGCATAAACTTAATATTAGGCCGTATAGAAATTCAAGACAGCGCGGTCCGGAAATGTGTCGACTAATGTGCATCATATTCACGCGGTCGACCAGCGATCCCGCGTCACAATGATTCAAATGATTGCGCTTATCCTTTCTAATAGATAAAGCATGAAATCAGCACTGATATTTTATCATCCAAATCTTTTTTTCAACTGCACTTTAAATAGGGCAGAGCAGTCTGCTCAGCATATTGCTGATGGGACAAAAAAAACAAGTGGCTACAGTTATGTTTCTTCTTTCACCATGTTCATAGAAACAGCCCAGAGCTTTGTGTGTGCGTGTCTACTGAGCATATGAATATGTGGATAAATGTATTCAGCTATGCACAAAAAGTCAGTTTTAAATGTGTGTCAGAATGTTTTACCAGACGGTGGAATAAAACACTCAGCACAAGTCCAACCGATGCGTTTTATTATGACCTTTTCGCAGACCTACTATTTGGAGTAAAATACTTTTCAGCTTTGGGTTTAATGTTGAGTTTTTAATGTCTTCTTCTTCCCCAATTATTTCTTCCTCCACCCACCACTAATGTCCTCACTCTTGTGCTCTTAGTTGCCCTCGTCTTTTTCTTGCCAAAACCATTCAGGCTTAGAGGCTGACAATCAGGCGGAGGGGCTTAGAATGAACAACGGCTCCCTGAAAATGTGTTTGTACGTGATGCTGAGGGAGACTGGTGCAGCCCATTGTCTGAATCTCTCCTTGGTGCAACTTTGACTTTGATGACAGTCACATACTGCCTAGAGTCTGCCAAAAAAAAACAAAAAAAAAGTCTTGAGAGAGTCATGTCTCACTGTATCCTCGTGCCTCTGCAATTGTTTACTACCATCCGTCAACTCTTCTTTTTTTATGGATTTGTCTTCGCCTTTTAGTCTATCATTTCCTTGTCTTGCTGGTTCTTGCCGACTTTACTTAGGATTCACGCTAAAACCCACCTAGTTTGGCTTAAATGGATTGATGTATTGATTTGAGAGAGAGAGCGAGCGAGAGCGTAGTCCATCTTTGTAAGTCTCTGCGGCTGTGTACACGTGTATATTACTGCACATTAGCGCTTCTCAACACTCCGTAGACACGAAGTAGAAGTAGCTCAAAGTCTTTGTATTGTGTGTCTGTTTGCAATACAAAACCTTTTGTTTGCCCACATATCTTCCTTAAAGTGACACACACGGTTCAGGAGCTCTCTTGGCTTCTGCCTTGGATCGTGAATGCCCCTTGACCCCTCTTCATCTTCCCCAGTAAGCCAATAAAAGTGAGCAGTAATCAGTAGATGGTCAGCACTGTCCTTTTGTGCCGGCACACCCATTTATCTCTATCAGCTGCTACGCAGTTATCAATGACATGTGGGTGTATAATATACGTTATGATGCTTGAAAGAGAAAGGCAACAAGAGAGGGAGGCCATTTGTTTCTGTCCTGATTTGTCAGGAACTTCCCATAAGATGGATTCATTTATAAACAGCTGTGTTTTGTCTAAGGAGGATTGGATTGACATGTTTGTATACATTAAATGCGATAGTGGTCCTTGATGTACATCCAGCGCAGATTCTGAAATAGTCTATTTAAAAACAAAATGACAGAAAAGTAGTCTTAACGAAATGTTTTGAAAGAGAAGTTTCAACTTTACCCCCCCCCCCCCCCCAAAAGACCCTCGCCACGGACATGCAAAATGTAGATTTTGCTTCAAGTACTTTGATGCAAGCAGTGCGATAGAGGCAACACTGGTCAACCACACGAGGGGGAAGAAACACGCAGCGGCTGGCGATCACTGCAGAAGCAAGTCACTCGATTGCAGCAGGTGATGGCGTGACTGCAGTTTCTTCCTCCTCACTGACATAAAACCGGTGGTGCTGCGGCGACTGCAATCTTAACGGTAAAGCAGATGAACTTGGTCGCATCAAACGTAACAGACTTTCTGAAAGCGATTGAAGTGATGAACTCCCAACAACACCGAAAAGTTGTCAAAACTCATCGCTTGTCTTTTCCAGATGCGAATCTCCACCGCTAGATTTCTAGATTTGCATGTGGTGGGGGGGGGGAGAAAAAATACTATATGCAGTTTATTATGTTGATACAAAATGAATACTTTGATTTGGGCAGTCAGGAGGTTATATTCTTAGCTTGAAAGCACATTTTTGTTTTCTTTTGCTCTTTGATGGCTCATCAGTTTATTTTATTGATGACTGTCTTCATGTTGCCGCTGTTGCAATTGTAACATGACAAAGTGTATCAAGATGGATCTGTGGTTTGATTTACTTGTTTGTTTGTTTGCTTTGTGCGCATTAATGACTTTCAGTGGTCCGACGAAATTTGTTAATTTTTCAGTCTTGGAGATTAAGTGAGGCTATGGAGAAGTGAGGGAAAAGATTTGCATATTTATCTTTTGTTTTTTCTTTCCTGTTTGTTCACTGTTGTAAAACCAAAGTATCATGATCTGAAATTGATACATTCTTACGATATCGTAAGAGATAACTATGCAATACATTTCAATATCATTATCATTCAAATATTCTTAAATATCCCAGATCAACTGTATGTCCTTAGATCACTACAAGGTTTCTGAATTTTTTTGGGGGGAGTATTTTTCCTAATTTACTGTAAGGAGGTTATTAGAAACATTTAAACTCGGTTAATGGGATTTCCCGTCAGGGACTAATAACTGAAGTGTTCTTACTCTCAGAAATTGCCCAGGGCCAATGAAACATAAACTGCTCATTGCACCATAATCCTGCACTTGTTTTTTCGGTGTGATTTAAGATGTGAATTAGAAGCGGAAAGATGTAATCTAAAATTCATGTTGTGGAACTAGAGCTATCAGATTAAGGATCATCTTGATCCAAGGGATTGTTTCTAAGCATCTACACAAGCCTGCTATCACTTCTTGTACTATTAGTTTGTTCCTCGAGGCATGGATGAAGTGAAGAATCCATTGATGTTCAAATTTTACCACAAAGCGGTGCAAAAGGAGCAAAAGGCCAGGCTAGCGAACCCAAATGGATTACGATTGGCAATTTCAGTACCTCAATGAATCTCAGGTATGTTTTTTGGAAAATGAGCACAGATGAGTAGGAAAGAAATCCCGCCACTCTTAACAAATGGGACAACAACTCCTACACTTGGCCTATTAGATTGGAATTTGAAATATGGTGCCTGCCTCTGAAAGGTACAGCAAGGAGAGGAACTATTCTTATTTGGAGTGAAGCCCAACACTACATCAAATGCAGACGTGCATTATCGTTTGATTGAAATCAAGCCGCCAGTTCAACACTTTTGCTTTCCGTCACAATAATCCATTCTTCCAGCTCAGTGAAGACAACTGAATAGACAAGATATATATTTTTAACGCGTTCCCAAGAAGCTCTTTCCCTGTTGAAAATTCTTTATTTTTGCCCATCAATGATACATTACTCAACTTCAGCAACAGATAACCAATCTACTACTATAAATTATAATATGCTAAATATAGCCTTATTTTTTTGGGGAAGGCAATGTTTAGATTTTTTTTATTTGAAATGGTTCAATCTGACGTTGGTCTCAAGGAGCTCGTGTTGTGGATTGGCTGTGCAGGTTTCCTTGCCTTGGCAGCACCTGGCGGAAAGGGCATTTAATTCAGGCCCAACTCGTTTGTTGTCTCACCGGCTGCTTTACAGAAACAGCATGAACAGGAAGAGTGAACAGTTGGGTGGGGACCTTTTACAACAAAAAAAAAACAAAATACTGTAGGTGGAGTATGTTGGTAGTTGCAGTTCTCCAACACAGACGAGTGGTAAGTGGCAAGTTAGTGTCGTATGTGCACACTTTCGCGTGCTGACGTGATTGTATTTCACACTCGGTCACGATAAGATACCCACAGTTTATTTGTTCCGGTTGTCTTTTGCATTTGAATGTGGAAAGGCTAAGCTTGGACTCTCAGTCTGTAACTAAACTATATCTCAGTTTAAGAGACTCCTTTTCAGTGTGTTTTGACATTCTTGGAGCGAGGATTGTTGTTAGTTAGGTCTGCTGGCTCTGTTGCTGCAGTGTGTTGTTAAGCTGCTCCTTCGTGTAATTTTGACTTTGAAAATACCCTATTGCCTTGATGCCAACCAAATAGCTTTGGGATAGCTTGGCAGGCCATCTCATTGTATTTTCTTTTCAGGACTCCATTTATTTCTTTATTTTTTTCATTCTCTCCTACTTCCTCTCTTGTTGTCACGTTCCTCTTCTCTCTTTAATTTCTCATGCTCTTTGTTTCTCTTTCTGTGCCATCGTCTTAGTGTCTGTTTTCCTCTGCCAGTCCCCTATTCTCACCCTTTCCAACTAATCACTTGTTCCGTCATGTCTCTCTTTCTCGTTCCCACTCTCCCACCAAAAGCAGCTTAATGCTATCATCTTACATTTGGACTGCAGTAATTACATTTATGGCACAAATCCCGCCATGAACAAATACTTTGTGTTGGAGAGCAAGTGTGTTTGAGTGACAACGTAACAAACCGCTTAAGGGAGGTTTGTGTCGGATATCTTAAACAGAAGATATTAATCCTCAAGAATTGCTGATCCCCAGTTCCACCTGGCTCCCTGTCATTTATATTCCGACCACTGTTTGGCATTCGTAAATGTACATTCATTACATAACAAATAGATGGTTCGATGACTCAACTCCCACGAAATGCATTGTTTGTTTTTGCTTCCATTTTTCATGAGTTGAACTCAACAGATCGAAGACATTTCCTTTGTCCACAAAAGGCTTTTTTTTTCTCTCAAATATTGTTGCACATTGTCTAAAAATGCGTTAGTCAGCACTTAACCTTTGCCAAAATATTCCATTAACTAGTGAGATGCTGTTTGGAGTAGTTTTATCATTTTAGCTAGCCTGAGACACACCTGTGCAATAAAACGGGAGTCTCAACAGATATTGACTGTTTTTGCGTCTTTATAAATTGGAGCTACAATTCCATTTCGGCTATGATGTTCAGCGAAATACTTTTGCTTCATAATATTGATGCTGTGAATTCATGATATAATATCGACAAATCGACTTGATAGTTGGTTGAGTCTTTTCTGCAAGGCAGCAGCTAATTGTCGGGTTATGTTACCGATAAATATCCTGCCTATTGTCTACATTAAATTATAATTATAGTCGGCATCTGGACATAATGCGTGGTGTGTTTATGGATGGGAGCATCACCAGTCACAGCCCCTGTCCATCTCGCCTGCCAGCAGCCAAAGGACATTATGCATGCATGCAATCTGTGTGTGGGTGGGCCAAAATTGATGCAGCAGTCACGTCGTCATCAGCCTTCTAATCTCAGGACAAAATAGACACACATACAAACACCGCAAGACCAGTCATGTGTATAGGGAATCATTATCTTAAGTGATTCTGCTTTAGCTATCATGAATCAAAGTGACATCGTATCGACAATCTGCAGCCATCAACTGCGTTTGTGTGCCTGTGTGCGCGCCTGCGTGTGTGTGTGCGTGTGTGTGCGTGCATAATGTTAACCTGTACAAATGTATTTTGAGCTGGCAGCAGGCCGAGTCTTCCTCACCACTTTCCATTTTCCCCACCTTCCTCTCTGTCACCATGTTCTCGAGAATAAACTTGATTTGCTCCCTCCTTGATGTTATTCCTCCCATCGGTTTTGTCCAATGTAAGGTGCAAACCACAGAAAATCTCTTGCTTGCTACAAGAGTCACACTATGAACCATTTAATTATAGAAATTTCTTATTTGTTGAATATCCACACTCCCTCCCACCCAGTCACTGAAAAAAATAACACCCCTGATTGCAACTGTTTCTTTCTTTTTTTTTTTTTTTAAACATCTGATCGTGTTAAAACTTTGCAATCCAGTCTGTTACACGCTTCAACGTCACCTTTGTATCTGCCAGATGGTCCAACCTACACCTACAATCTCCTTGGCTTTGGATATTTCTTTGCAATCGACTACAGTTCCGGTCGTCATTTCTTCTGCTGCTCCCCTTCCTCCCTCAGTAATATCTCTCAATGCAGCAATGATGGATAGCGAAACCCTTTGGCTCGAGAAAACACATCCATCACAAACTCAACAATGCCACAGTAAACTTGATCACAGCTTTGGTTCCATGGCATAGTTGCTCTAAAAAGGCCATCCATGCCGTAGTCTTTGACTCCTAGCCAGCCTATTCTGTATTTTTGTCCCCATCCTATTCTCCACCAGACACAATTGCACTGAGTGTTTCGTATTTGACAATCCGTTTTTTTTTTTTGTCTCTCTATAAAATTGCAGCATTTTAACAACTGAAGCACAAGCACACACCTTCGTAACTGTATCTTTGTGTTTGACTCCTCTCTTTTAGCTCCACAAACCCCTGCTGGACTTGGTCCGACTCTGGGCTTGAAAAAGTCCTGTTCACTGGAGAGTTTGCAAACTGCTATGTCTGAAGTTAATAGAAAGATTGAACTCCTACCTTTCCATCGCACTCGTCCAAATATGGGCAGAGGAAGAGGTTGCAACGAGAGCTTCAGGGCAGCGATCGATAAGTCCTATGACGGGCCACCTGATGACGATGACAGTAAGTTTCATTGGGCGGAAACTGTGGTATGTTTGAAACAAACTAATCAATGTGTGTAAAATTCTTTACAATGTTGACGGCTTCAGAACTTTGGCAATTAGTTACACTGCCGTCGCAGCTAGTATTCTTGTGCTTAGCATGTTCCTCTCATAGCGGTGAGATGAGGGAACCGCTAGATGGATAGATGCAGTCAATGGTGCTACTGCTGACACTTTTAGCATACATACAAACTGCTCATAGCAGTGTGAATCAACATGAGGTATCATCCATCCATCAATCCATTTTCCGATCCACTTTATCCTCACAAGAGTCGCGGGGGGTGCCGGAGCCTATCCCAGCTGTCTTCGGGCAGTAGACGGGGGACACCCTGAACCGGTTGCCAGCCAATTGCAGGGCACACAGAGACAAACAGCCATTCATGCTCACACTGCCACCTAGGGACAATTTAGAGTGTTCAATCAGCCTGCCATGCATGTATATGGAATGTGGGGGGAAATCGGAGTACCCCGAGAAAGCCCACGCAGGCCCGGGACAACATGTGAACTATCAACATTTTTACCAAACACGACAATGGTGTCTCTGGACAACATTTTTCCACAACTCACTGCAGCTTTTTGACTTTGTCCTTATCATTGAGGTAGAAATGATTTATTATATGACTATTAATTATTTGGGGATTTGGACACAGCCATGATATCTTACCCGTGTTTAATAGTTTGCAGAGTTTATCCTGCACGTCCTCACTGCTCCTCTTTTTTTCCGCCTCTTTGACCTAGTGATCAATGTATACTTACTACTTTTCATCCATTTGCCGTGTATGCCCCCTTCACTTTTTTGTCGACCTAGAAAAAGGATTTTTACTAGAATACCACAACACTGTCAACACAAACAGTATGAAGCAATGCAGCAGATTGCCCTTCAGCATATGATTCAATATTTAGTCGGGCTTTAGCTTCAAATATTTATTCAGGAGGTAAACACTATCTGCTTGGTTTGTTTCACTGTGAGGTGTGGCTCAATTCCCAGTGGTGTTATTAGCAGCAAACTCTTATCAGTCACCACCAGAGTAATGAGATGGCCTGTTTCAGATCACTACACTACACACAGGATGGGCCTAATAGGGCATGTCAACACTGCACACACGCACTGGCCCTGTCTGTCACCGTGCTTCTAATTGTTCAAAACTTTTGGAAGCCGCTGTTAATTGACAGAGAACAGACCTTGAAAGTGCCCTCACAATGATGCGCTTCAGAATTTCAGAAAAAAACATTTGCTTAGGTATTGTAAATGTTGTACTAATGACAGATGATTGGACATGGATACTGATTTTATTCATGCTGCCAAGTGTAAGCATGCTGGAATTTGTTTTCGGGAGTGGGTAAACAGCAAACTAAGACAATATACTTGAATATACTTGAAGAGATGCTTCGACTGTGTTCTCAAATATGGCAAAATATTTTTTTTTCTTTTAAGAACACCAGTTTTACTCTTGTTTTTCCATATCTCTGTTGGGCAATAAAGCATAGTGCTGAGATTTTTGTTCATTTTCTGTAACACTTGTCCTCATCAGGGTCGTGGTTAAGTAGATAGCCTTGCCCAGCTGATTTTGGTTGAGAAGCAGCATCCATTCACACCTGTGGACATTGGACAGTCTTCAATGACCCTAACATGCACGTTTTTCGAAATGAAGGAAGCAGGAGTATGCTAAGAAATCCCTCACAAGCACGGAAAGAATATACAAACATCACGCAGGAGCCCCAAACCTAAAAACTGTGAGGCAGATGTGATATACACTTAAAAACCACGCTGCCCTTCCAAATATATGCTGTTACTTCAACATTAGCCAACAGCCACAGTGTTTTGGGTCAACAAAGTGAAATTGATTTTCAAGGGTTTTTAACTGCTGCAAATTTGGTATTTGATCGTTCTTTGATTAGTTCTCCGATTCCACACTGTCCAGTTCTCATTGTGATTTTAATATCTTCTGTTCTAGATGCATCAGAGCAAAGTTCTGGACGGGAAACGCCAGCAAGTAGCTCTTCGCGCCAAGGACTAGGGGATCCAATGGAGGAGAAAACTAAAGCGGACAAGAAAAAGAAAGTCAAAACCAAGAAGAAGGATAAGAACAGAGGCAAAGGAAAAGAAAAAGAGAAGAAAAAAGCAGAGGAATCTGAGGAGACTGAAAAGAAGTCTAAGAAAATAGGCTTTGGCCTGTTGCGGTGAGATTTTTTTTCCACATCTTTTTCATAATATTTGTTCATGCATTGAGAGTGAACGTTTCTTACGTATGCCAGTGGGTTTAAAATAACAGCTTGGCACTTAAACTGATGAAAAAAAAATGACAGCACGTCTGCATGTTGAGTGATTGTCACAGGTGTCAGGCACAACAAGCAATTGATTGCAAGAACTGCCAGAATCACAATAAATTGATTAATCCACTTGAAATTGCTCTACTACCGCCAGAGCCCGATCAACATTTTATTTCTTTTGCCTTCTACGAGCTTCCGAAGTTATTAAGTTAGGCCACAAAACAGTTTGACATCAAGGTCGGTCAGAGCAAACAAGAGTTGATTTTTGTAAATCAATCCGGACAACTCTGAGCAATTTATTTCTGGTTGCCTTTGGTATGTGCAGCATGGAGTGCTGGCTTTTTCGGACGACCGCTTTGAAAAAGTAGTTTTGGTTTCGGACAATGTCAGCCCAGGGCACCACATTAGGCAAATGGTTGGCACATAGATGTCAAATTCCAATCCTGGAAGGCCACCGTCCTGCATGTTTTCCATCTCACCCTTCCTTTTGCAACACAACTGATTCAAATGAACAAGATCGATATCAGGCTTCTGCAGAGCTTGCGGATGAGAGATGGAAAACATGCAGGACAGCAGCCCTCCAGTACCGGAGTTTGACACCCATGGTTAGCACATCTGCCTCACAGGTATGATATTTTTGCGTTTTAATCTGTTTTTCGGCATTCCTGTGTGGTGGTCCATGTTCTCAACTACTTGGCACTCTGTCAACATTCCAAAAGCATGCGTTTAAGCTTCATTGTAGATTCTAAATTATACATACTGTAGGTGTGAATGTGACTTTGAATGGTTATTTTACAAGATGTGCCCTGCGATTGGCGCTGGTGCCCTGTCCAGAGTAAGATGGGATAGGCTATGGTCACCGTGACTCTGATGAAGGAAACCGCTTGAGAAAATGGATGCATGGACAACGTTTGCCAATTGGACTGCAACCATATTGGCACGTGACACATGAGCGGGAATTAGATGCAAGCCTTACATGTATGTTTTTGTTTTCCCTCAATGTTTCAGATTCCAGTACCATATACAGTTTTAACACTATATATCTTGCGCTCGCCAGGTGCGCCTATTTAACGTGCCCCATTCAGTACAGAATAATGTCAGCTAAGATGATTTGGAATTCAGTATGTGTAACCTCTTTTTTCAGTCAATGCAAATAAACAAGCTTGACACAGTATGTGATCACCCCATCCACTCATATTGCACACGTCAACACACCAAGCACTTACCCCTGTGAAGCGTTATCACGTGTTCACGAGCACACAAAGACCACTCTAAGAGCGGTGCCCCAATTTCTTTAAGAGGTGCTTAAAATGATCTGTTAGAGCTATTCGGTGTGATTAACTCACACTATCCGAATCTTTCAGTGTGAGAGGCAGAGTACAGTAGGCACATACAGAGTCTGAATAGGCCTACTGTTTCTATTTACAATGTGGACTCTATACGCTGATACCAGGTCTTTTTTTCTCGAAGCATGAATGTTATTGAACTGGGATTTCACATGACCATTACATTGATACACATCTGTAGAAAAGCATATGCTGTACTTCGATCTCTAAATCACCTTTGCTTAGAAAACTGTCTCGGTGAAGTACAATGAGTCTTTCAAAAAAACAACAACAAAAAAAACATCTGGCAGAGGCACATTGGGCCCCACAGTTGCTATTTATATCGAAATATATCCTTACTATACTGCTATGTTGGAACAACACAAACTAAATTGGGCAAGTACGCTCGTGTTTTTTTTGTTGTTGTTGTTGTTTTTTTTAAAATTCAAAGTTGAAGCCAGTGGTGACGAAGGGAAAAACATATTCACAAAGGTGAAAATGGAATCGTCTCAGTTGAATAAACAAAATCAGTTACTGTATATGAATAACGGAATGGACTCTGAAAAATGAACTCCATGGATAAATATGCAGAGACACAATGACATCTTTTTCATATTTATTCATGCATTGAGAGTGAACGTTTCTTACGTATGAACAATGACATTCCAACACCTGTGTGTGGTTCAATGCACTGCATGTTTGCACTGTAGTTGAGAGAGGAAAGTAATTTCATCTGTGCTGTATGTTGCACATAGAGCATATTTGACAATAAAACTGACTTGACTTGACTACTAGAAAGCCACCTCGAACATTTGAACTTTATTTGGGGTTAATCATAGGTGCTCGAAATGGTGGCAGGTGTGTGCTGATTCCCATTTAACATGATTGGTATGTTCTGACCACAGTCATGTCCCTATTTGTAATTGTGTGAACAGATGTGCATCTATTATCTCTTATTTTGTTATTGAGATGTACAGGTTTTAGGTCTGAAAAAGATCCTAAGTGAATTACTGGCACGGAACGGAATTCTGTCGTAAACCGTGCATTCCCCCCGAATAGTACAGTATTTTGAGACCTTTATATTTAATCTCATATTAATGGTGGACTTTTTTTCGTGCCTCTTTCTGTTGCTCAGCCCTGTAGCACAGTAATCTTAGAATCATTCAAAATGTTCCTGACTGTCTTTTCCCTCAAGCCTCAGCTCTCTATCTGCATTTGATTGCATGTAATGGTTAGAGACTAAGAGGGCAAATTGACGCCGCTCAGAGTTCCATCTCGGCCGAGACCTGCCACATTCGCTCTGGGGTAAATGTGTAACATAATGCACTGAAGGTAGTGGTATAGTCAGACGTATTCCTAATGCGTCTGGTTTTTGGTGTGATTATATTAATCATATTTAGTAATCACACTTTTTGCTTTTACCCGCAATTACCGTTTCATTTGTTCGTACGCCATCTGAAAAGAAGGGAAATAGAGTGCATTTTTTTTCTTTCTTGATGGACTTCTCAAAGTATTGCTCAAATAAAGCCCACATTAACAGAAAGACTTCAATGCAGATCCATTTTAATTCACATTAACTCATTAAAATGAAAGTGGACAGCTGGCTCTGTCAACTAGACTGCTGCCATCTGCCAATCAGATATGCTAGTCACTTGTGTATGTGCGTGTGTATGTTTTTGTGTGTACGTGTGCGCACATGCGTGCAATTCTGTGTGTGTTGGTGTCTGCGCCTGTGTATGCGTGTGTGCGCGAGAGAGAACGTGTATGAGTACTTTTTACAAAAAGACACATGCAAACTAAGACTGGTAAAAATAAATGTGAAAGAATATGCAGGCCAGAGATCATGAATATTCACTTTGTGATTGGTTACAGAGTCAGATGGTCGTCACATCGTTGGCTCACGGTCGGCGTGAATCATTGGTACGCGTATGCGGTGTGCGTACCCTGCTAATGTTCTGCAGCTGTGCGTGCACTTCCTTCTTTCTCTCCTTCCTCACGCTCTTCTATCGCCAGCTGGCCTAAATGTGACACCTCTGGTAGACTTAAAATGTTCCATCGATGAGACTATTATCCACTCTCAACAGCGGTGCCCATTAAGGCTGGCTACCTCCATTGTGGGGTTGAGGAGAGCTACATACAGTACAACTTATTTACTTTCTTGCAAATGAGATTGGCCATAGAAAATATTCACCATCTCGTTGCTTGTATGACATTTGATTCATCAGGAACAGGCACCTCAATCCAAATGGTCCACAACAACACGATTTCAAAGGTTTCCTAATGTAAAATAAGTGAGAGGACAATTTTGTATCTTTGTTAAAAGAAAACCTTACAACAAGCAGTAAGAGTTATCAAATTTCTAAAACAAGTAAGCTTTTGTTTTGTGTAGGAGCTGCCTCTCAATTAATGATGCAAAAACTATGCTGTCTTCTGACCAGACTTTGCTTTTGTTTTATAATTAGAGAGAACATGCTCAAAATGGGTGGATGGACACCCTAGCTGCCAATCAAACAATGTGACAGGAAGTCATTGGCGTGTCACCGACTGGTGTCACGCCTGCCAATCAGCTGTGGTTGTGCGTGCGTGCGTGCGTGTGTGTTTGCGAGCTGCATTCATTTGTTTGTCACGGTTGCACAATGTCAGTCAGCGATTTCCTCAAGGATCTGCATGCTATGATGGCAGAGGGAGGTGGCACAGAAAAACATCACAATAAAAGTAACATTCATTTTGAAAGTCAACAGATGTGTGCTTAATTTTTCCTCCTCATATGTCTATCTCTCCATATTGGCTTTTAAGAAGTTCAACTGATATTTAAATGTATGACCTCACAAGTGGTCAAGTCAAGCCACTGGTGTACTTTCTGTTTATTTATTAAACGTAAAAAAAAAAAAAAAAACTACACATTTCTGTTTACTAATACGAACTTAATTCTATCCGATAGCTTGATGAATTTATGGGATAAAGTAGTTCAAGTCATTGATCCTAAAAATATTCAATAGCTGCAGCTCAAAATGCCATATATGTACAGGTGACACTATAATCACTGCTTCGACTTTACGCTCTGTTGTGGAGAGACAAGATCAGCCTTTTTTCTTCCAAATTGTTCTGAATTGAGACAAAATAAGGACATTTTTCTTGAGCCTTAAAATTATACAGTACATTGTGTAATGTAAATGAATGCAACACCACTGCTCTCATGAAGTAGCTTGGTGTAAGGTCTAGATTACAACGCTGTTTCTGAGTAGGAATGGGTTTTAGGTTGTTCATCAATACTCTCTGCTTACGTTTCTAACCTTCAGTAAACTGAGATCCCATGTGGTGCTAGGTCAACAAAAATAAATCAAGGTTTTACAAATTCCCCGTCTTACTCGTTAGTAATCCCCATCTGTGCTCCAAGAAACGGAAGGCTTTAACAACGGGTTTGCACTCCATTTCCAGCAACCGCACCATCAGACGCAAATATACCTTAATGCACGATCATGTAAATTAAGAAAATGTTTCCCCCTATGGCAAAGGAAGTAAATCTAAAATAAAGCAGAAATTAGAGCCAGGCGGTCTTTGCGGCGAAATGCTCTGATGCCCTTTACAGTAAATTCCTCAAGACATTTGGAATTATAACAGTTTGAACACTGTAATGCGGTTCAATTATAGAAACCCCTCGGAGGGCGCTGTTTTGGAACAGAGTGATGGACTAATCCTTTTTAGTACATTTGAAAACCTATACTATGTACATACTGGCACTTTATTGCTTATGAACACATCAACCATGAAAATAAATCAATAGCTCCCACAGCAAATGCTCCCCCCCCCCCCCCCCCCCCCCCCCCCCCCCCCCCCCCCAAAAAAATTTTTCCCCCCC
>CAAKHF010007312.1:8139-33407 GCA_901007745.1 Hippocampus kuda
TCTTTTTTTAAAATCACTTTTATGTTGTCAAGTGAAGGGTAAACAATAATGTGTGTTTCTGATTTCACCAACAGCAGAAAATAGACACACATGGGTACAAAGAGTGTTGTGATGTGTGGTAATTTTGATATTCATTTGTTACCATTTCTAAATGCAGAAGAGTATGAGGGCCACTTTGAAAAGTTGGAGAATCATGACAATAAAGTTGTAACAAAGAAAAAAAAGTGAATTAAGTCAGATTTTTTTTTTCCAACAGAAAAAGGGTGTGGTCTACGAGAAGTCATAGCGCTTTGAAAATCACCTTGTTCAAAAAGGTTAAATGTATACATCTAAAGTAAGGGAAAAAAAGCTATCTCAAAAAATGTTGCATTGTTATTTTGTTTTTTACAAATTGTCAAATGTCAAATTGTGAGAAAGTTATAACTTCCTGAGGAAATAAATGTATATTATGAGAAAAGTTGTACATCTCTGAGCTGAGGGAAAAATCCGAACATAGATAAGACTTAGGTCTCGATTTTTAGAGGAAAAAAAAAAACATGTCTTGATTGAAATTCACAAGGCTGTAATGAAGAGATGAAACAAATTGTTGTGTAGATAATGTATTGAATTATATGTTTGGATCAATAAAAGTGTTACACCAGTTCCAATAATAAAGTCGAAATCATGAGAATAAAAGGCGGAATTGACATGAACACTTTAGTGCACCCTGTAACCTGATAACATGATAAACTGTCCACTGTAGTAACCGCTGTCCCTGAAAAGGGTTAAAAACAGTTTGAGGGGAAAACATACGAGCATAAAAATATGTACAGGTATTTTAAGTCATTTTTGGGGGAAAAATATATTATGATCTTACAGTTCATGCAATTTGTGGACTTAGATCAGCCAACCAAAAGAGTTGGTTAGTGTTGTTCTTGTAACAAATTTGCAATAGTTGTTTAAAATTCTTTCCTTGATTAAATTGACAATATGCATTCATGTTTGGATGGGCATTTCTGTTTCATTCAAGAAAATATTTTGTTTCTTTGTAGATATTTTTTTTGTCCTGACATGACAACTTCCCCCCCACAACATACAACTGGTCTTTCACCTTGGCCCGATCACTCCTTCATACGCAAAGCATTTGCGAGGAAACCATTTAAAGACATTAGACAAATGCGTCCCTTTCAGAAAACCTCTCTGGTGTTGTCGCAGAGAGTTTGGATATTTTGGAGCTGCCGGATCTTCCTGAGCCGTAGTAAGTTCCGTACAGTCTGTTGGGTCTGTAGTAGCCTCCGGTGTACATGCTTCTTCCTCGCAAGCGAGGATCCATGTATGTGCCTCCTCCGTAGGCATAGATCACTTGACTGCGCAGGGAATAAACATCCATCCAAAGATATTACTTTCTTAATTACTGAAAAAAAATATATATATAATTTTGGAATACCTTTTGGGTATGAGTACTCTGAACACTGTGGCTGCATAAAAGAGAGCTCCTAAAATGATGAAAAAACTTCCAACCAGTCCGAGAAATATGGGAGGGCCTAAGTCGTACCTAGAGTTACATAAGAGATGTAACGAACAATGAAAGGCAAGTACCCCGTTGTGATGAGATATTTTGGTTTTTGTCGGCACTACCTCAAAACTTATCTT
The DNA here is from genome assembly GCA_901007745.1 of Hippocampus kuda. NCBI lineage: Eukaryota > Metazoa > Chordata > Actinopteri > Syngnathiformes > Syngnathidae > Hippocampus > Hippocampus kuda. Next base: position 9,772 of record CAAKHF010007312.1, read on the forward strand.
TGGGTTTTGTCATACAAAGGGGGCGGGGGGCGAGGGGAGAACTAACAAAGTTGTTTTTCATTGAGCAACAACAACATACTGTATGTATATTAGTTGCACTAAGAATGTAGAAAAAAAGGCATGACGATCTTTGTAGTGAAAAGCATCCATACATCTACCGTATTGGCCCGAATATAAGACGGTGTTTTTTGCACTGAAATAAGACTGAAAAAGTGGGGGTCGTCTTACATTCGGAGTCTAGACATTATACCCATTCACGACGCTAGATGGCGCCAGATATCATTGAAGCGAATGCTGAACTTGACTCCCCAGGCCAAAGTGAACCCCTGCCATGATGAATAAAAATAGCGGTAGCACGAAGAAGAAAAATAAAAAATAGTGGTAAGAAGGAAAAGAGAAGAAAATAATAGAAGAGATAACAGAAAATGGAGAAATGTAGTTACAATTTGGAGAAAAGTGGGTCGAAGATAGGCCAAGTTAACCTGCAGCTGAGAAGTTATGATGTACTGTAATTTACATTTCATAAACCAGAAGCCATTGATTTACAAATGTGATTGCACTTTAGATTTGAATGAGGCAAAATAACATGCTTTTTCTTTCAAATATTTTGTTGCAATCATTTGTTTCAGATGTACTGTAATTATTTTCTGTATAAAAACTCATTTGGTGCTCAAAAAGTCTTTTTTCAAACTTGAGTCTTGAAAAAAAGGGGGTCGTCTTATAATTAGGGCCGTCTTATAGTCGGGCCAATATGGTATTTTCGGATCCGCTTATCCTCACAAGGGTCGCAGGGCGTGCTGGAGCCTATCCCAGCTGTCTTCAGGCAGTAGGTGGGGGACACCCTAAACCAGTTGCTAGCCAATCGCAGAGCACACACAGACAAACAACCATTCACACTCACAATCACACCTATGGACAATTCAGAGTGTTCCAATAACCAGCCATGCATGTTTTTGGAATGCGGGAGGAAAGCGGAGTATCCGGAGAAATCCCACACAGGCACAGGGAGAACATGAAAACTTCACACAGGAAGGCCGGAGTCGGAATCGAAGCCTGCACTTCTGGCACTGTGAGGCGGACATGCTAACCAGTCGACCGCCATGACGCCCTGACAAACGTCCATCTCCCAAGTTTATAAGTTGACATGAAACTGATTTATGAGCAAGTAAAGTCTGTCAGAACATTCACGGCTTGCAGCTCTGGAGCCGCAGGTTGCAGACCCCTGGGATAGAGCAATTACAGAGTGCAGTACACAAGATCTCTTGACTAACCTTGTCAAGTCAAGTCAACTGTATTTATAGAGCACTTTCAAACAGCCATCGCTGCATACAAAGTGCTGTACATGGATCAATTGAACATATATATAATAAACAGTAAAACAAATCGGTATTAAAGACAGTAGAAAGCACCAAACAATAAAACCGAGAACAAATCTAAGTCATAAGTCATGCTGAGTCGAATGCCAAAGAATACAAGTGCGATTTGAGGAGGGTTTTGAAGATGGGCAGAGAGTAAATTGAGAGAATTTGAGATTGTGTAGCTGCTGTCACAATGATACTCAAAAGTGAGACGCCTCAGGACTACAAGCATACAATTGTTTACGGTTGTGAAAGGCATTCAAGAAAAACCTTGAGTAATAAGCCGCTTGCTTCTTCACTGATCACAAGCACGCACACGAAGCCAGTACATTTCCTTTCCCGTTCCAAATTTGCAGTTACACGTTTCTCATTGGACATTTATAACAGTTCAGATTAAAAAGGTCATATAAAAGTGTACCGTAAGAGTCCAGGTGCTAAGTTGACAGCAAAGGTGTTCCTGGCAACCCGGTTGATGTATAAGCAGTAGGCCGCAATATCAGACACTCCTGCATGCAGAGCAGCACGTGTGGGCAAAACAGTGTCAGGAACACAAAGCGAGGTGCGCTTGTTTTACTCACCACCCACAAAGTGAAAGACTGCGCCAGCGAAAAGCATCTTGTCTTTACTCTGCTCGTCTCCGCCGAGGTAGGTACACTCCATGCCAAGAAAGCACAAGATGGCGGCGAAGAAGCCCAGAGTCAGCCCGCACATCAGCAAGCCTCGCACTCCCTGGACAAATGCTTTAAGGTACAGTTGGCAAAAAAGGTTCAACAAAAAAAAATTACAAATTAAATCCTTCGCAAAGAACCAAAAAAATAAAAATAAATGGCAGACATCAGAGCAATGTGAAGGAAATTTAAAGCGATTACTGCTGTTTTTCCCTGTCTTTCCTTTTAATAAAATACAGAGCAGTGACTTCGGTTTTCATTTTTAATGTATTGTTTTTGTACATTCATATATTTACAGTATTTCAGTTGGAAAAACTAAATATAAATGACTAACACTTATCGCAACAATGTGAGCGAGTGCCACAAAACAGGCACGTTTTTTGTTACTTTCTGTATATTTTCGCGTTGGCGTTCAATCAAAGGGACAACTGTTGGGTAAACTCTTATTTGTTGTGAAATGCAGGCAAGCCAATTTTCACAACAGCAACATTTAAAACACCGAGTTGAAGTGCCTAGCTTAAAATGTTATCAAAGTTTGTTGCCTTAAAATTTTGAGTTTACCCAAAATTTTGTTTACGTTGTAGCTATCATCCATCCAGCGATCAAAATATATACAAAACCTTTCAATGTCTCCATACTTTTCCATTTATTTACCAATCTAAAAATTGCCTGGCGAGTAGTACCAGGTCTACCCTTCCTCTCGTCCCAAGTCACCTGGGATCAGCTCCAGTTCATTAGCATAATAGTAACAATGACCAGTCTTACGCGTGACACTCCAGAGAACAGGGAAATCTCTGCAGTTGGTGACAGCCGTGGAGTCGGTGAAGCAGTCCTTCCACAGATTGGACCAGTACCAGGCCACCTTGATGATGAACGAGCCGCCCTGGCCTCCGATTTGGGTGATCCTCCAGAAGTCCATGGCCATGGTGCACAGCACAAAGAGCCAGCCCAGTGTGGAAATCAGGAAGCCACTCACTTGGATCAAACGTTTATGCATCTCCAAAGGGGAAAAAGTCCACACAGTTCAATTGAAGATCTTTCTTTGGATGGCGGGATTCGTGAAGTGTGTTATGTCAGTCAGTGGAGCATACTGCGTGTTTGTCCGGTGTGTCATCAGTGTTGATGAGGGCGTCTTAGCTGAGTGTTTCCTGTAAACATACAGGAGTGTGCCATCACACTTCGACATGAATCCATTTTCTTTAATGCTTGTCATCTTCGGAATGACAGGTATAGAATGTGTGTGTGTGTATTCTATCTAAATATATATATACAGATTGACACAATGACATGACAGTGAAACAAGCACAATACAATACGCTCCATTTTCTTTGTCTTTTTTTTATATCAAAATTCCATCGTACAAAACAATAATGGTCACATACATTGCAGCCCGTTTAAAGCAAAATGTCTAAGTCGAAAATAAATAGCAATTGCAATTCCCTCAAGATCAGAATTAATGTGTGAAAAAAAACTACATTTAAAAACATTAGTTATCGTCATGCGTCACATCATAGCAAATATCAGTTTTGTGAACATGTGCCCTCTAGTGACTATTAGTGGTAGAGCTCAGCGTGAGACAGCATTAATTCATGTTTTATGGTGTTGACTGTGTTTATGTTATTAATTTATTGTATTACTTCCATGTACACCAATTTGTATGCATCTATGGTTGTCTTTAAAGTGTCCTATAAATGAAGTTGGGTTGAGTTGAGTGGTGTAGCATTAGTGTGATTGCTTCACTCATTCAAAATTTATATCGCAATAAAAGCTGTCCAAATGTATCTCCAGTTTTTTTTTAACCTCCAGTGAAAGCAGAGGATCCCCCCTACTTTTTTTTTTTACTCAAATGAAAAGAGAAAAAAATTTCACGATGTGGGGGTATGTGTTTTTATCTGGAAAAACAGTTTGTTTTGAGGTAAAAGAAAAAAAAATCAAATGATTTGTCATTTTTAATTGAAAACCCAAGGTATCAAAGCTCTGTTTCTGACAAAAAAACACATAAAATATATGAATTGCAAAAAATGTTTGGTGTTTCTGATGAAAGACAAAATTAAATTTTTTTCCAGACAAAAACAGAAAAAAAATAAGTACTTGGCTTTCATTCAGAAGTATATTTTAGGCTAGGAAGACAAAGAACATGCACACTTTTCTAAATACATTCAAAGCAAAACAAAGAACATTTTTTTTAGAGTTTAAGTAAAAAAAAAAAAACAATCTGCAAAAATGTTTGTTGAGTGAAAAAAAAATTCTTTTTAAATACAAAAAAATGACATTTTTGTTTTAGTGTAAAAAAATTTACAAAATTTGGCTGACAGTATGTATATATATTTTTTAACAGACCAACCAAGAAGTAATTTTTGTTTGGTTTGAAGTAAAACTTTTTCATAAATGAAAAAAAAAGCACTTTAAATAGAATAAAAATTTAAATTAATAGTCTAGTCAGATTGTAAATAGCAATACAGGATTTATTTAAAAAATAAAAATATTCTTTTGTGTTATGGGTAAAAAAAAAGCAATTTTTGAGAAGTGTAATACAATTAGAAAAACAAAAAAGGTTTCTATTTGTACAAAAAAAACTACATACAATAAGAATATATTTCATTATTTTCAAGGTGAACCAATTTTGAGGATTTTTTTTTAAAAGAAAAGTAATTTACTGTGTTTGAAGAAGAAAGAAAAAAAGAAATTTTTCAGTGGACCTCAACGCCATTTTCATTATGCCCAGGAATGACAACTTCACTTGGTGTTAACAGAAGTGTTTCCTCCAGTGAGCCGTTATCTTTCCCTCCACACTACCTTACACGACTCACCACGCGGTGGCTCTTAATATTCACATCATTTAAACGTATACGTTCTTATCAAAATTGGGAGCCCTGGAGGAGCTGCTGTATTCAGGTGGAGGCCTCTGGCTCACAGACTGCCCTCGTCCTCTTTGGTAGGAGGGGACATGCGAATGTGAGGCAGCGCCTTTGTAGACATAATTTGTTTGACTGTGGGTGGAAAACACACACACACACACACACAATGCTGATTAACCATCCAGAAGCCACCAACAGTACCCCCTAATAATAGAAATAATACATTTTTTTTGTCTCGGATGGCATTGAGATTGTGCATGTGTACCTAATGAAATGTCCTCATGTAAACGTGTGCATGGACGACTGACCTTTTCTTACAGTCTGCCACAGAGAAGCAGAACACACCTCCGCCAAGAATACAAAGGACAGAACCTGACCAGCCAATGAAGAGCGCCGCCCCCAGCTCATACCTAAAATGGAAGAAAGGGCAGATTTGTAAACCATGAAAACGTGACTCATGGGAAATCGTTTGAACACCTGAAAAATATTGCTTACTTCTGTGCCACAAACATTGGGTTGAAAAAGTCCGACGTTATGCGATGTGCATAGAGGGAACATGCTGAAAGTGAGCACAGACCTAGAGGAAAAACAACACATACTGGATCAAATTTTAAGACCGGTTGTTGGTGGTGAGTGACACGTGACACTTGCACATTTTGAATTTTCAATTAACCATATTGTCCATAACATTCATTCATCTTCCAAACCGCTTGATCCTCACTAGGGTCGCGGGGGGTGCTGGAGCCTATCCCAGCTGTCTCCGGGCAGTAGGCGGGGGACACCCTGAATCGGTTGCCAGCCAATCGCAGGGCACACAGAGACGAACAACCATCCACGCTCACACTCACACCTACAGTTTGATGTATACTGTATATTGAAAAGAGAGTAACAATCAAACAGTTCATGAAGATTAAATTATATTGTAGTCACAAGATAAATACCACTGGACTATATTTAACAAATCTACTACGCTGTATTTAAAAAAATAAAAAAAAGTTTGGACCACTGTAACATTAGGCCCACTTTGCACAGTTAAGTTAGTGATTATCTCGTGCACCACTTGAGAGAGCCTGCTTAGCACACATTGAGAATCACTGTATCTCCTGGAACACAATGATTACATGTCGGCATACGAGCTTTTATTGCCCAAAATAATCATTGAAAAAAATCTGAAATTTGGAGAGACATGAAAAACAGGATAAGTGTAAAAATCTTGAGCTATAGTGCGTGCTTTAATCCCCCCATTTTTGGTGGGGATGGGGCAGTGGATAAAACATTCAGAGATGCAGTACAAGCTTTTCTTTGTGAACACAGTCAAAACATCTAGAAACACTTTTATCCCCCCACCCCCAAAGTTTTTTTCAAACAACAAAAAAGAAAAAAAAATGAACGCAAATGCATGAGTTAATTTTGTGACACAGTACGGTTCCAAAACTGTCTTCGTTGTTTGATTTCGGAGTTATAAAAAAGTCAAACATTCAGAGATGCATGATTTATGAAAATTCATAGTTCAAAATGAAACAGCGTCTTGCTGTTACAAAGATAAAGGGGGTGGGCGGAATAACGGCAAACTCTCTTACCGCTGAGGATAAAATTGACACCGGCGACGCAGGCGATCCTCGCTTTGCTCTTGTCACTTCCTCCAATTTTGGTGCACTTCATTCCCACCAGGGCGAAGACGGTACCAAAAAAGCCCAGACACACGGCTGCGATCATCAGGCCCCTGCAGGCCTGGATGTAACCTGTGCGAGCACAAACAATCAGCCGGACACCAACAACCTATTGACCTTTTGATGCACGTGCACATAAAGCATGTAGTAGAATTAGTCACGAGATGAGATTTAGAGGCAAATATTAGCTCGGAACTCGTGAAGCGTGGTCGAAACAGCCTAAGGCTCACAGTCAATCTCCTTGATAGGCTTTAAGAATCAGTCAACTGGGGCTAAACATTGACACTGTTCACGGTAAATGGGTTGATCGCAACGCTCATGGAAATGATCTTGAATTTCAAGTTTGAAAAGGGAGAAAATGTGAAATAACACGACGCAAAACTCCAAGAAGGCAAAAGCGCGTCAAACCATCCAACGCCAGCATGGAGGGAAAGTCTTTGCAGTTGGACACCCCGGTGGAATCGGTGACGCATGTCTTCCACAGGTTGGACCAATAGGTGGCCGTGGTAATGACTGTCCCGTCTAGCGAGGACACCTTCCAGTAGTCTGTCGGCAGGGTGGACGACACGAGAACCCATCCCGAAGTGGCGAGCGCAAAGGCCAGGATCTCCTGATACATGCTGCTCCGAATGACTCTGTGCCGACCACGTCGGTGGCACCAAGATTGATTAATGGTTCCCAAGCGGTTGAAAAAGTAGCCAGGATGCACAACGCTAAGTTGGTTAATATGTTATGGACCGTTGCATTCTGCTACGAGGAGTTTGGACCTGAACATGAGCGCTGACGGCTTGTCATGTGGTTGCCAACGTCTCACACATAAATAATTGATCACAGTTTTATTTTTATGCATTTATTTTTTTCATATCACAAATATCTGTCATTTCAACAGAGGTGTCACTTATAGGGAACGTGTGATCAGGACCTACTGTAGCATTTATTTACAGTTACTGAGAACGAGACAGGGTAAGCCTTGGACTAGTTGCCAGTCAATCACGGTGTACCGTATTTTCCGCACTATAAGGCGGAAACTATAACTCAATGAATGTCCTATTTTAAAACTATTTTCCTATGTTGGGCGCAACGCATTATAAGGCGCATAGAATAGAAACTACAGGTCTGATTTGGAGTCCGATTTGGCCCCTATAAATTCTGATACCGGTACTGAAATGCTACCCTTAAATCCCAAAGGGTCAAATTTGGGCCTAATCCTAAATTAGGATTAAAGTTTTGAATATTTGAAAAAGCATATATTTTGGTGTTCAGTGAACATATAGCAGTCATGTAATGTATAATTCATCATTTTCCAAATATGAAAAGGGTTCTTGGGTTCCCCAGGGTTAATAAATGCGGGTTTTCTTTAAAGTCTTGAATTTGTAAAAAAAATATATATATATACACATCAGATTTTTATCTTTCACCAATGAAGGGTTCGGTGATCGTGCATATGAACTGATTGGGTTCGGGATGTCTAACTAGGTTAAGAACCACTGCACCAGATGGAGCTACCCTAAAGGGAATACAATGCAATACAATCCAATACAGCTTTATATAGAGAGAATTTTCACAACTGCTGCAGCGGTAAGAAAGCACTTTACAGGACATTTAAAATACTACGCCCAATAAATCAGAATATTGATCCATATATACGGTGCATCACATTATAAGGCACACTGTCGGATTTTGAGAAAATTGAATGCTTTTAGGTGCGCCTTATAGTGCAGGAAAATACGGTACAAAAAGATAAACATCAATTCACACCTAGCTGGGGTAGCCAAAGAAAAGCCACGCAAGCACAAGGAGAACATCCAGACTTGGATGGGTCTTAGCCAGGGTCGCCCCTGACTAAATTCTGGCCCTTAGCAAAAATTCTTTCAGAGGCCCCACCCCACCTCATCTCTCCTGAACCAAAATGACTCATAGGTACAAAATAACCATATCACAGCATGCCATTTGACAAACGTTTTTCAACAATATAGAGTAGCTGTAATAAAATAAAATAAATACAAACAGACAGAAATAAATCCAGATGATATAAAACGAAATACCTTCAAACTGAAACAAATAAATAAATAACTTGAAAGTGAACATGCCTTTTACAGAGAAAAATAATTATCTGCAAGCGGTGGGATTGATGAAAGGAATATTAAAAGTAGCTAATTTGCAAAATGTGGAAAATACATTCTAAGTAAAAGAAAGATAACAGGCAGGCAAAGTCAGAGCAAAATGACAGATTAGTGTATTTAAAAATTGGTTTCATATTCAGAATGGCATACTCCACATGACGTGCCTCATCATAATATGATGAGATACAATCTATTCTGCCTTTTTATCGAGAATAATGTTACTTTTGATCGATGCCGCCAGAGGTATTCAATGAACAATATTTATTATTGTGCCCACACTTTGCAACAGCGCAGAGCTCCATCATACCGAGAGGTATTTCTCTCACATCGCGAAATAAAGGCTCATATTATATAGCAAATTTGGTGACCGCTGAGTGCACAGCAGTGATGAATATTTTTCTATTCCTTAGCAGTCCCACCGCAGGGATGGATATTTCCTAAAGTTGCATCACGTGCACTGGAAAACTGATGTTTCACCATGAAACGAGACAAATGTGCCGTGTGGTTTGGGATGGTGGCGCAGTGAGAACATCTATTCTTGTCTAAATAGTTTGAAAGCAGGAGCACGGTGAGTCACTCACCGTCCAGGTTCAAGATAGTATGATGCGGCCTACAGTGGAGAGCTCCGATGGCGTTCCCGGCGCAGTTGTTCCACAGGCCCTGCAGCACCCATGTGGCCGTGATGACCGAGGACGCCCGGCTCGTGGCCTTCCATTCATTGGACACCGTGGCACCGATGGTGGCCCCCAGTCCCCCGAGGCCGCTAAGGAAAGCCAGGATCTGCAAGCCGGACATTTGCTGGCTTTCACAATTGAATGTGATCTTTTTTAGCGGACGAAATGCACGCAATCGCCCCGGACAGGTAAATTACACTTTGGACATGTGTTTTCACTGAGATGATTTACAGACAGAGCATCTCTCATGGTCAAAGATGGACACAAACGCCTCAAAGTCAAACAGTAATCAAAGTGTGAGCTGGGAGTTAGTTATGATTTTGGCCAATGCCCAAGCACCTCTTCTGAGTGCCCGCGTTTTGGTCTAAAAGTAATTACCGTGCTTCATATTAACACAAAGAATGATCAATCGCGTTTCGATGGAAGCAAAGTCCACTTTCAAGTTCGTCATTCATTTCGGGGTAAGAGGATGACTCATGACTTCCAGTTTAGGGGACTACAATACAATTTTGTGAGTGTGTGTGTGCCAGAGAGAGCGAGATAGTGAGAGAAATATAGAGAAAGAGAGATAGAGATCCACACGCAGTTTGACAGGATGGGTTCTAATAATGTCTGTGTCAGTTTTTACTAGTGACGTCAAAGCAACGCATCGTCCGCCACCCGAGTGAGGATAAGCGGTGAGAAAGGATGGATGATGGCTATTTTCGAAATGTACCACCAGATGGCGTAAAAGTGCACCTCGCGTTTCACTTGTGTCGTGCTGCGTGACGCGTAATCAAGTCCTCATTAAACAGACCTGACGCTAACCCCATTGTTTGCATTCGTATGTTGTGTGTGTGTGTGTGTGTTTTTATATGTTTTATCAGATTTGGTAGCAAGTGATTGATGGACGCATCCGAACCACAGCAGTGGTCATAATGACGTCACATGCACACGCCCCTTGCAGGCGCTCGCCTGCCAAGCCGGCCGGTTTCTACTAGAATCCAAGTGGTCTTCCTCAATGGTGCCAGACGTAATGTTGATATAAACTCGACCTGTTGTTTCTGTAACTAGCCTGGCGGCAGAAAAAAAATAAAAAACTTCCCGTGTTACTTGCCCCAGTGACATGGAAGCTTTGCGTCAAGACGTGAAGGATAATCCGTCTTCAAAGGCTAATCTTTTCTCCAAGCTTTTCTTCTGGTAAGAAAACAGCGACAGCAGTTATTGACACACGCTGACTTGTGTTGACAGGTTGCTGCACTCGGTGTAGTCATCCGATATTGATCGCAGCGCTCATGACAATGATCAACAATTTGAGGCTTGAAAAGGGAAATGTGAAATAACAGAATGCAAATGTCCGCAAAACTTCGATAGGGCGAACGCGCAGCTCGCTGCATGTGGTTCTTTTATTCAAGCCATTTATTGTCGAAGAGTGGATCTTTTATACTTTACACTCGAATGTGAGCATGACAAGAAATTAAGATTTTGTGACTTACATTGCTTCAATTATTGAATAAATCTGACAGTTTGCACTTATTTTGTCCATACTTAAAATGGTTTAAAGTTTATATATATAGGACAAAGTGGATCGGAAAATGAATGAATGAATAATATATATCTGCTTGGAAATATGCCATCCTATGTTTTGTCACCCTCTGAATCGTTTACGTTTCCCATCCTAGATGATGGGTATTCTCTCCCCTGTTAACGACGACAGTAGTGTAGAACTGCACAGCATCACGCACAACAGAACATTTTGGTTATCTTCTCAAGCTGCTACGGAAGCAAGCTGTATTATTACTACTCGACTGTTTTCATTAGTATCACATTGTCTATATTTGTACTGTGTAGTTGGTTGAATCCCTTGTTCAGGACTGGCTACAAGAGGAGGCTGGAAGAAAATGACATGTACAGAATTCTTCCTGAGGATGCTTCTGACAGACTTGGGCAGGAGTTAGAGTGGTAAGAATAGATAACTTTTCCATACTCATAACATGCTTATATTCATCATTTGCCTTGCCATGTAGTTTTTATGATCAGTGTTTAAAAATTTGTGCATGTTGGTGTGTGTGTGTGTGTGTGATATGATGCCATCCAGAAAACTAAAGCCATAATAATAACCAAGTTATGAAAACGCCTCATTGAGTCACTCAAAACTGTGTAAAGCAGTAATATATATATTAATAGTCATAATGCTACTCGCACCCATTAAGGAAAGGTGATATTGTGTTTGAGGATGTGGTTGTGCGCTTGACATTCGGCCCACCTATATATAGAAAGTATCACCGGCGCTGCAACACAAAACATTCTGTTCTCTTGCACTCACTATTTGGCAGAGACTGAATGATTTTGAATGATTCTCTTTAAGTCCGCAATGAAGGAGAAGGATATTATGCCCCAAAATGAAGATCGTTGGACCAAGCCTTGCCTTGTCCATGCGGTCGCATATGACATTTAGTGTCGTGCTGTCTGCTCAACAGGCTTGGCTGTCAGGGGTTTTCCAATGAAGGAACAGCAAGGTGCTGTCAGCAGCTCGATGAGCTGAGGGCCCTCACCAGTGTACCTGTGTGTAACCAGTGGCCTTACAGCATGGGAAAAATAATTACCGTATTTTCCAAAGTATAAATCGCAGTTTTTTTTCATAGTTTGGCCAGGGGTGCGACTTATACTCTGGAGCGACTTATGTGTGAAATGGTGAACACATTGTACACATCACATGTTATTTTCACATTAAACTGCAAGAGCGTGCTCTCGGCCTGTGTTGATACTTTCCACGTTGGCGGTAACTGAGAAAAACAACTGACGATGACTCTGACGTAAGCGACGTAGAAGAGGAAGCGCTGCATCTTCTACCTCCGGAGTTGGCGGAGTTGTTTAAAAGTGACACCGAGCATGATTTCATTGGATTTCGTGATTTGGAGTGACGCTGATGGTTTGGTAAATTTGTTAGCATGTTGTTTGTGCTATAGTTGTCTAAATAACTCTTAATGTTACGTGAACATATCAGGCACATTCACAGTTCGTTGTTTAAGCATCATGTAATGTCAGCATATCGTACACTTATTAGCCTGTTGTTCTCTAGTTTTATTTTTATTTTAAATTGCCTTCCAAGATGACATGTATGTTTTTGGTGTTGGATTTTATCAAATAAATTTCCCCCAAAAATGCCACTTGTATATGTTTTTTTACTTCTTAATTATGCATTTTTTTATAATCCGAAAAATACGGTACTGTATTTTCCGCACTATAAGGCACACCAAAAAGCATTCCATTTTTTCAAAAGCCGAAAGTGGGCTTTATAATCCGATGTGCCTTATATATGGATTCATATTCTAATTTCGTGGACGTAGTATTTTAAATGTCAAACACTGCTTATGCTTGCCACCGCCAACAATCACACGTCATGCTTTTCCAAGGTACTGGAAGCAAGAAGTTAAGCATGCGGCAAAAGATCGACGCCAGCCTCAACTCACGAGAGTCCTCATAAAGTGTTACTGGAGATCCTACGCTATCACTGGAGCATACGTCTTCATACAGGTGCGGTCAAAGTAAGCCATTTTAGAAGGCAATGATGGATTTCGGGTTGTTTAACGGGTCTGGTTTACTCCATCAGGAAGTCGTTAAAGTCATTCAGTCAGTGTTACTCGGTACGCTCATTGAGTACTTTGAGAGTGCTGATGCCACAGGCCCAACGGCAGTCTACAAGGCCTACAGCTACGCGGTGGGCATCTGCCTGTGCACCGTCTGGATGGCTGTCCTCCACCATCTCTATTTCTACCATGTCCAAAGAGCGGGCATGAAAATCCGTGTGGCCATGTGTCACATGATCTACCGGAAAGTACGAATGGACGAACACGATTAATTATTTTTAGCTACTCCATTTAACATCATTTTTTTCTTCCGCAAAGGCTCTCAGTCTTAACAACACGGCGCTGACTAAAACGACGACAGGACAAATTGTCAATCTGTTGTCCAATGATGTCAACACATTTGATGAGGTAATTGTCTGAAAATAAGCATATTCACAACATTAGCTAGACCTTTTGCAATATGAGCGCTCCATCCAAATGCTTTGTTTTGATTGAGTCCAAACGTACAGTCGCAGATGACGACACACTCTGCACTCCATCTTTGTCATTTTCTCCCAGGTAACCTTGTATCTGCACTTTCTGTGGATCACCCCCCTGCAAGCCGTAATGGTGATAATATTGTTGATGTATTGGATCGGTCCATCATGCCTTGCCGGAATGGCCGTCTTCTTGATCCTGATACCAGCGCAGACTATGTTTGGAAGACTGTTTTCCAAACTGAGGTTAGCAGTCATCATTTGGACCACATGTCAACAGTTGTATCGGTATCGTCACTGCTGCGAGTGTCTGTCATTCTAGGGCTGACACTGCAGTCCTGACCGATGACAGGATACGCACGATGAATGAGGTCCTCTCTGGAATTCGTGTGATAAAGATGTGCGGGTGGGAGAAACCCTTTGCTGCGCTTGTGGATGAAGTCCGAAGGTAGCCTGTCTTGATTCTCTTCAACGAATAAGACCCCATGCATCTCCTGAGAATGTTTTTTTTTTCTGTGTGTGTTTTGTGATGGCACAGAATGGAAATCTCCAAAGTAATGAAAAGCTCCTACTTGCGCGGCTTGAACATGGCGTCATTCTTCGTGGCCAACAAGCTCATCATCTTCCTCACTGTTTGTGTCTACGTGCTGACGGGCAAGCAGTTGTCTTCCAGCACCGTCTTCATGGCCGTTTCCCTCTATAGCGCCATCAAACTCACAATCACGCTCTTCTTTCCCTTCGCCATCGAGGTCTCAGACTCCCTCATCAGCATTCAAAGAATCCAAGTAAGAATGCCGATTTCAAGTGAAATAAATGTTGAGCTGTGTCAAACATATTTGATGGAAAAGGAACATATCAATGGGGATTTTCTTAGAATTTTCTCCTTCTGGATGAAGTTGCTCCTCAGCATCTGGGACTCCCGGTGAAAGAGAAAAAAGACTGTTTGCTGAAGATTCAGGAATTGGTGTGCTATTGGGACAAGGTGAGGTCAATTGTTTATAGTTGCTCAAATAGTTAGTTGAGACGAGGCGTTCCCATTAATTGCCGGAAGGATCACCCATCATCCTAAAAGAGATTACCATAGTTACCAATGGGGCGGCCCGGTGGTCGACTGGTTACCACGTCAGCCTCACAGTGCAGAGGTGCAGGGTTCGATTCCGGCTCCCCGCACATGCTCTCCCCGTGCCTGGGTGGGTTTTCTCCGGGTACTCCGGTTTCCTCCCACATTCCAAAAGCCTGCATGAGAGAAATTCCAAGTACACCTTAGATGAGTCACCATCTGCTAAATAATACGAACTACAAAGACAATTTCTTGGTGTTTCCCAGTAACAGTAATATACTGTAGAAAATATTAGCACAGGATTGCAGTTCGGGAAATAAATTCCCACTATGAGGTATTATGGTAGGTAAACCTCAAATGTTTTAAATGGTTGTTTCAAGGCACGATATGTTTTCATTTTAGACCCAAGAGGCTCCAACTTTAGAGAATGTTTCCTTCACAGTTGGACCCGATCAGCTGCTCGCTGTAATCGGTCCTGTCGGCTCAGGGAAGGTATGGCCGCCCTCGTGGGTAACTTGGAAAGTGAGTATCATCCTTTGAATGGTCATTTGATGTTTTGTGTCAGTCTTCGCTCCTCAGCGCCATCTTGGGAGAGCTGAGCCAGGAAAGTGGCGTGATCAAGGTCCGAGGGGATCTGACCTACACTTCCCAGCAGCCCTGGATTTTACCCGGCACTATCCGAAGCAACATCCTTTTCGGCCAAGAGCTCAACCGCTTCAAGTATGACCGAGTGCTGAAAGCCTGCGCCCTCAAGAGAGTGAGAATTAGTCCAGAGTCCTGTGAGGGTTTGTGGACCTGCATTTTCTAGTAAGGCCAGTTTGGAATGACTATGTAACACCTGCATTTGTCCAGGACATGGAGCTACTACCGGGTGGTGACTTGGCACGCGTTGGAGACAGAGGGGCCAATTTAAGTGGAGGACAGAAGGCGAGAATCAGTTTGGCCAGGTGTGCACGGAAGAAAAAACACTTTCTTTTGATTTATCCTGACTGAGTGTGCTTTTCAGAGCGGTGTACCAGGATGCAGACATCTATCTACTGGATGACCCCCTCAGCGCTGTGGATGCTGAAGTCGGCAAGCACATCTTTGAAGAGTAAAAAGAACTGTGCCGTTTCATACTCAAGAGCTGTTCTCTGCTGAAATATTTTGAAACTCAGATACGCTTTCCTCCAGGTGTATTTGTGGACTTCTGAGGAACAAGCCACGTGTTCTCGTCACTCACCAGCTGCAATATCTGAAGGCTGCGCATGAAATTGTCGCCTTAAAGGAGGTGAGTGAGCTTTTTAACATTTAACGTGTCATAACGTCGCTGTCCTGTGAGAAAAACATCATGTATGTCCATTTTTTTTATTTGCTTGTGTTAAATTTTACGTTAATGGGATGCCTGAAACGCCGACACCCGAGCGTGCTGGAACCTATCCTAGCCATATTCGGGTAATATAGGCGGTGTACGCCCTGAACTGGTTTCTAGCCAATCGTAGGGCACATTCACAATCACACCCAAGAACAACGGAGTGTCCAATTAACCCGTTATGAATGTTTGGGGGGGAATGTGGGAGGAAACCGCAGTACCCGGAGAAAACCCACGCAGGCATGGGAAGAAACATGCAAACTCCACACAGGAATGCCAGAACTCAGATTCGAACCCTGGAACTCTGTACTGTGAGGCGTATGTGCTAACCAGTCGGTCACCATGTCGTCCACATTAACATAAAAATATATTTTTTAAAAAGACAAAAATGCACATCGATTCTCACAAAACAACGAGGAAATTCAATTTCCACTGCCCATATTGAGAAGTTTTACAAGAAAAAGATTTGTAACCTTAAACTCCAGTTTCATAATACTTACACACTTTCCAGTACTCATTTGAAAACTAAAATGGGCCAACAGAAACATAATGTATGTTTTTTCTACGTTGGCAGGGTCAAATGGTGGCCAAGGGGAGCTACAGAGAGTTGCAGAGCTCTGGACTTGATTTCTCCTCACTCCTCAAGGAGGACAGTCAGGAGGAAAGACCAAGCACGACCTCCATCAAGGCCATAGCCTCCTTTTGCCCCTCCCCTCTCTCTAACAAGTCCATGTCATCCACGTCCTCCTTGTCCGCCTCCCGCTACTCGCTGATGGAAGAGATGCTCACACTGGTAGGTGCAATTGGAGCATCAGGTTGCCAATGTCATGGATTTTCATTCAGAGATTTTTTTTTTCTAATATTTTGCTCGAATGCTGACCGACGCTAAAGGATAGCGTACAGAGAAAGAGTTAGAGAACCTGCTAGTAGAATTATCACAAAATACTAATTTTTCATGAGTGAATATCAGCATTTCCTATCGAGACCTGCTACATATTTTATTACGGTAACCAGGGAACAATATTTGTTACAAACGCTCACAAGATGCTCGAAATAAAATATTTTCTTGGACTGTTAAAACTTTGCTCTTGTAAAATTATGTCACTATTCTTTTAAAGTTACTTGTTTCTCTTAAAGCGAAGTAGAGTCAATAAAGGTTCTTTACAATAGTCTAACAGGGCATTCTGATAAATATTGTGTTGGTGGAATATGCATTAAGCAGCAAAATTCAACTATTTTTGTCCATCTCAGGGGGCGGCCATTTTGCCACTTGGCTGTCGACAGAGGCTCAAGGCGTGGATTTGACTTCCCCTTTGCGACTTTAATTTTTTTTTCTTCCTAATAGTACGACAACCTCATTCTTGTACAATTATTTTTCTCCTGATTTGACAACTTTGTTCTCCCTCATACTAATACTCGACCCTCATAAAATTCGAACACTTCTCTTCCATTATTACAACTTTATTCATGCTCGAAACTACAACCTAATTTTCTGCATAACACAAAGCTCATTCCTGCCCCGCTGCTGTTAAATTATACAATTTTTCTCAGGATATTCGAAGTTTCCTCTTGACAAAATCAAAATTGTCAAATTATACAATACAATACATGCTGATTTATATATGCAAATGTATTAATTTTTTAAAATCTTTCTCATGCCTGAATTGGGTTACTAAGATTCCTGCCTTATATGTCTTAACTGTTCCAACTTTCAGGATTCGCATGTGATATTTTGGACAGTTTTTCCTGCGGTCCATGCGTGCTGCAACTAAAACAAACAGCTATTCCATTTTTTTTTAATGGGCTGTGTTTCCATTTAGCCTCTAGAGGGCAGCACAAGCTTAGCTTTCCCTTTCAGGTGCCGTTCGCTGATGGTTTGAATGACTGCTGCTTGGTGTGTATCATCCAGGCAGCGCAACCCACGGAGGAGGAAAAGCGCAGGCAGGGAGACGTCAGCCTGCAAATGTATGTGAAATATTTCCGAGCGGGCGCTAACTTCCTGGTTCTCTTCCTCCTTGTTCTCCTCAACGCTCTTGCACACGTGAGTCCGTGCTTATTTGCACATCACAGTGGCGTCGGCTTCTTGATCGTTGAAATAAGACTGAAGATTTGATTTGTTTTAAAAGGTGGCGTTTGTGCTGCAGGACTGGTGGCTTGCTCATTGGTAAGATTCTTCCCTCACAATTGGTGGTAGAAAAGAAAACAGAAAGGACACAAAGGGCCCCAGTGAGGTGTAAACAGAGCGTGTCTTGGCATGAAATGTTTTCTATGACTTTCAGTGTCACTTGTTGAAGGCGACCTTTTGCTTTTCAATTGTGGAAAATGTTGTGTTTGTGTTGCTTTTTTTCTTCACGTTTAAGTATCCTTGTGGGTTTTATTTTCTCTCTTTTTCGGCAGGGCCGAACAGCAACAGCATATTAAAGTAAAGCAGTCCCTCAATGGCAGCCTCCCCACACAGCTAGACCTTGACCTGTACCTAAGTGTTTACGCAGGTGAACCTTGCTAATTGTCTTCCTTAAAAAAAAAAAGGGAAAAAAAAACGACTATGTTTTTGTATTCTATAATTATGTCATTCATTCAGAAAAGGGTTGGCAGTAACCCAAGGCCTTCAAGGCCAAGTGTGGGTACACGGGGCCTCAGCTGTATTGAGAGATAGCGGCGCCTTTAGTGTTGTCTGCGCTTGAATCACTCCGACTGTCTCCCTGTGACTCTGAACAGCTTCACTATTGCACTTAAACTCATAGAATGATACTGGGAACAAAAAAAGAAAAGAAAAAGGAAACACTTGAGTGGACGACATTTCTTTTCTACTGATTGACCTTTAAAACACTGCTGTCCTTGAAGGAAGCACGAGGATGGCATCCGATTGTTCTGATAGATGTGTATGTTTTTTTTTCTCTGGTGCCGAAGGTTTAACAGGTGCAGCCGTGGTGTTTGGCTTCGTTCGCAGCTTGGTCTTTTTCAACGTCCTTGTGAGCTCGGCGCAGACCCTTCACAACTGCATGTTTGACAGCATCCTGCGGACCCCGGTGCATTTTTTCCAAATTAATCCAATTGGTAAGGGGATCCTTCGTTTGTCTCTGTACACTTGGTAATGAAACTGTAGAAATGGTTGATGTACGCGACGAGGCATCCGGGGAGCCACTGGAGGGGGTGATTCTAACATGTCAACACTAGAGAGCAGACTACGCCCTGCTTCCTTTTACGATGCTTTGACTGTATCTTTAACCTTAAGATACAATTTAACATTTTACATTCGATGAAACTATTTATCTGCATTGCATTCTTGCTCTTAAAACAAACGGATTCTTTTAAGCAATACGTATCTACCCACAAATATAACTAGTTGAACCGCAATAACTGTTTTGATTATAAATATTGAATACGTACATCCGTATTTCCAAAGATTATTTTTTTCATTTGCAATTTTAAGTTTCAGCTGTAGATGCCAAGCCCTTCAGAGCCTTAATACATTTGGTTGAAGTATATTTTTGCAAATGTATCAAAAATATTTATTTCATGCACAAGGCTTCTGTTGAATTAGAAAATATATATTTATACATAATATATGTATTTTTGAAAAAAAAACTGCAAATGATTATACCATTTCAAAGGTAGGAATTTGAAAATGATATGTGCTTAAAAAAAAAAATCTATCTGGCTGTGCTTCTTGGGGAGCATGTGACATTTTGAAGCGCAAGTCAACTGTAAAAAATACATTAATTTGCAAATGTACTTTTTGAGAGGGGGAGGCGGTAATCATTATTCATTATCGACCTACAACAACCTGTCATTTAATAGCTGAAGTCAGCTGGCTAAGTGATGGCTTTAATTTTTCCTGGCCATTGTTCGCCTGTCAGCAGACAATTACTCAGTCTAATCTCCTCAATGCGACAACGCATATACAACACAAATCGGCCCGGGTGGGAATGCGCAACAGGAGACAAACTTGTATCAATGTAATGAGTCACCATGAACTGCTTAAATATGATTTAAGGGTGTTTGAGGCGGGCGTAGCGGCAAAGCACGCCTTTTACAAAAGACGTGTGTGTTCCTATAGCAAACACCGGCTGGCCTTCTCATCGTCACTGATGTGTTTGCTGTTGCTACTGTGCGACGTGTTGGGGCGATCTGGGTGTGACTTAATCTATTCACAAACACTTGGAAATAATGTCATAATCTGCTTGATATCGCCGCACGGGAGAGGCTTAGCACACACGGTTATCTGATTGGCGCTATCGGAGACTATTATGTGACCGGTCCGTTTATTGTTACAGCTTGGCCTGCAGGAGGGCAAACAAAGCTATAATGTCGACAGTGGATTTTCAGACTTATGCTTCAGAGATAAAGAGAGCCATTATTAATTGATTTGTCATATTTACACTTGGGCACAATGGAATGTAAACCTTGATAAATCCTGCTTGATGCTTTTTCACCGTCGATGCTTTGCCGCCGTGGTGTCACCGGCTTACACGCCAGCCACGACATATTAGGAATACTTGCGCAATTCTCCTGCAAGTATAGGATTGGTAAAATGACAGCAATACGAAAATAATCCTCAGTTTAGAGCGACGTCGGTGTATAGTTTTGGTTTATAATTTTAGGTAGTTCATGAAACAGACTTCAAACTCGAATGTGAGCGGTACTGTTTTGATGTCTGTTGTTGGTCTTTCCGTGAGTAAGATTACACAAAAGCAAAACGAGTAATTTTCAGTGACACTTAGTGGAGTAAAAACCCATTCCATTTTAGCGAATATAAAAAACAAGAAAATACATAAAGAGAAATTCATTTTTGAGTCATGATGGAAGTGGCACGACAACAAATGGTAAATTTTTAGAAAAAGAAGTCTATACACTAACAAACGGAATGATATTTTTTTTCACTTGAATCAGAGTGATTCACTGCTTACAGTTTAAGACATAATGGAAGCATTTCCCGACTCCAGAATAAAAATGGTGCAATCCTGTTCATCCGTTACAAATGTTTTCTCATCTTATGTCACACATGTACCAGAAGGAAACTCGCTTTTGTTCACTTTTGTGATTGGAGCGCAGTGGACTAGCGGTGAGCAGGGTGAGATAATTTTCAGCTCTCGAAAGACACATGGGCAGACAAACCTATCCATCTGCCTTGCAATTTCGGAGGTTCTGGGTTTGAATCTTGGCTGGAAACCCCCGCAGGTACACGGAGAACATGCAAACTCTAGGAAGACCTGAGCCGGAATCGAACCCTGCACCTCTGCACTGTGAGGCAGTTACCTTTGTGAACATAGTGTGGCTTCAGTTCGTTATTGTTATCGTTATTTTTACATTTTTGCTCACTAAAGTAATCTTGGTAGATACAAATGAATCCAATTCGCTTTAGTTAGCAGTTCAGCCTTAGCGGTGGTGCAATATGTGACAGAGCTTTTTTTCTGACCTGACCTGACCGGGATTTGACAGCGGTTTACATGATACTGCCACTGTGCATGGGCTGAGCATTGGGGAGTCGGCCCCAAAGGTAAAGGTTACGCTTTCAGGCATCACTGCACAAAGGTCTCACTTGCAACAATGCAGTACAGCAGCGCCGGCTTCAAACTGATGCTCAGGCATTGTATGTCTTCCGTATCAGCAATTCAACGCTTTTGAGCCATTCGGGACCAATTTGTGTCAGTGTTATCTTCGTTGCCGCACAGATATCGCCGACTCCCAAATTGATGATTACGACCTTTATATTTTACAATAACTTTATGTCGCAAGATAAGCATTCGGTAAGATATTAGTTAAAATGAGAGGAAGTGTTAAGGACTATGTTTTGTCTGTCAACATTGCAGAATAATTTCTGTTACATTCTCCACAAACATGGCAGACATGCTATGCGACCACATCCTTATTGCGGTGGAAAACACAGCGGTGCATTTTTAACAGTAAAATGAGACAAAAATTTGCTTCTTAAACTTTGATGAATTTATGATTTTTTAAAATTTTTTTTCATGAAGCCTTAAAGTTGCTAATGTGTAATCTGTAGAGTTCATATTTACCAGTCTGTTGGTAATGATCGCTTCATTCATTGCACAATTGCATTTTCAAGGCTCTCCACGCTTCGCTTTTTATCCACAGGTTCATATGAAATCATAAATATGGTTAACTCATTGTGTAAAATAAAACACACACTTATTGAATCGGTACATCTTGGTGGCGGCTGGCTTCTTTTATCTTTGTAGTCGAAAACCTAATTTTTGTGGTGAAAGTTTATCGTCGTTACGTCTACAACGTGACAATGGCATTCACCTAAAAGTCAAATTTCAAATCACAGCAAAACTACTTGCCAATTAGATGTAAAACCCCGAACAACAGTTCAATCGGTGTCTGGCAGGCCTTATGATATTCATAAAATCTTTATATGGAAAAATAGGTTTCGAAATCCAAACAAATCATATTTTGACTTGCGTCGTCTCAGAACAGATTACGACACAGTACTATTTTTTGGGTCTAATTGTAATGTACCAGGTGTCCCTTGCGGCGTAGTGGTACACTCGCCTGACTTTGGTGCGGGCAGAGTGGGATCGGTTCCCACTCAGTGATGGTGTGCATGTGGGTGTGAATGGTTGTTTGTCTCTACATGTGCCCTCCGACTGACTGGTGACCAGTTTAGGGGGTGGTCCACCTTTCACCCGAAGTCAGCTGGGATAGGCTCCGGCGGCCCACCCCAGCGCCCCAACCCCACCCAGTTCAGGACAAACGATGTTGAAAATGGATTTAATGTATCAATTTCCTCGCCTGCTCGAGCAACTACAAACGTATTTGGGCTCTCCTCCGTTGGTGTACTTGAATGCATGAACAAAATCCTGAAGATTTAAACTGGGATAGGTTGTGATTATCTATGTTTCTCATTATTAACATGACTTGGAAAATATTTTCAAATGACTTCAACCCTTTCAGGGACAGCGGTTACTACAGTGGACGGCCTATCATGTTATCAGGTTACAGGTTATCATTATTGGTGCATGAAATGGTTAAAAAGAGTGCAGCCTCGACTAATTACCATAGCCAACTTGTACAAAAGGCTGGTAAGAACAATGCTCCTCTTTTGTATTCATATTCATATCCTGAAACTCAAAACATGGAGTTTGGCATCAAGTAAACTTGACATACAGCCATTCATCCAAATGTGATCCAGCTGGAGCGGCACAGACAGTGGTGGATGTGCTGAGCTGATGTTGATCCCCGTAATTTAGTGTCATTGAGTGGGTTAATCCCCTCAGAGACTGCAGGCCAGAGCCTTGGCTCATCAGCACAGTTTCAGTCAACACGCATACGACCATACTCAGTGTCTACCTTTCACATCAGCAACAGTGGTTCATTTTTCAGTGCCGAACATTAGACCTTCAGTAATTCCCCCGTGTGAGATTCTAATTGTGTCTACAGAGCAAATGTTTTTTTTTTTCCTTCTTCTCAAAATGTCTGTATTTCAGGTTCCAGGTTGCAAGAGGAAAAGTGGGGGAAGTATTGCAGACAGCAGGATGATGATATCGAAGTGTGTAAATTGAATGTGGAGATGGAGCGGCGCGTGCGTGTGTGTGCAGCGTGGCTGATAGAGCTCCCCCTCGCTCGGCACTTGCACTATTTAATTGCATGAAAGGGAAGGCAGGGAGATTGCACAAGCCTGGCGGTGAGAGCGAAGAGAATGGATTTAGAATGTATTAGTATTGGCAGCAAGGTGCCGGCGGTGGGAGGCTGCCCCGGGCCCCCTGGGCCCTTCATGGAAAGTGCAGGTGAGCTGTGCCACCTCCAGCCTTGGCAGACACCCCCCTCCCACAACCCCCCTCCCCCCCCCCCCCCCCCCCCCC